>JAFEMH010006568.1:0-119577 GCA_022495995.1 Adenophora triphylla var. japonica
TTTTCAAGGTAGAAGGTCACACTTTCCCGAAGGAGGTGTGTCCAACTCTTAGGGGAGTAGAATTGATTGTTATTTTGCATTTTTTGTTTTTAAATTTACTACTTTAGAACAATTAAGTATCGTTATTTTATTTGAGAGTTGTAATATATTCAAGTCTTCATGAGATGTTACGTTATTCACCAATAGATGGGGCGGCCGCACCAGCTCCATTCCCCACTAATTAATGTCTATCCCGGTGGCATCGTTAAATATTTACTTTTATATTGATAATTAGGTTGAGAATGCCGGGGTGTCCACTAAATCAACTTTGCGGTGGGGTTTGAGGAACAACATTACAAAGTTTATTTGTTTTTGTTTTGTGGTGATGTGGAGATCTTGAACCAACAAAAATAAAATAAAATTTTAAACATCTTTGTTGAAGTGAGCGGCCGCCCAAGATGGTAATAGGCGACCGCCCAAGTGCAAGAAATAAAGAAAAAAATAAGTCTGTTGATGTGGGCGGCCGCTGGGTGAGGTGAGCGATCGCCCAAGTGCGGAATTGGGATGTTGATATACCTATTGTGCAAGTGAGCGACCGCCAAATGTGTCTGTGGGTGACCGCCGAGATGAGATGGGCGACTGCCCAAGTTCAGCTGGTGAAAAAACGGGCCCTTGCCCTTGCCCTTCCTGAACCCTAACCCGCTCCCCTTTCTCTCTCTAAAAATTTGCCCCCACCTCTTCCTCTCTCTAAAATCTTCCTTCCAAACACCCAAATCCACTCCCCAACCTACCAAATCGACTTACCCATCTTCTTAAACCCTCTAAGCCAAAAGTAAACACCCAATTCACCATTTGTGGGGGAAGAATTTGAAGAAATTGTGAATAGTTGAGAAGGGAAGAAGAAGGTTGAAAGTTGGGATTTTCAAGATCGAAATTGAAAGGTCTTTGTGGGAAATCATTGTTCAAAGCATAGTCTCTATTCTCTGATCCTCTTCAACAACTCCTTCGAGATTCCGGCGAACTTCGGTGACTTCTCAGTGGAAATTTTCCGACCAAGTAAGATTTAATTCTCAATTTTTAGTGCTTGTGGGTATTGAAATAATGTTGAGGAGGATAAATATTCCGGTCCCCGAGGTTGAATTTGAATCAACAAAATTTATTGGGAGTAAAGCTAAGGCATTTTTTGATAAATATGAACAGAAAGGGTTCACTTTGTTGAAAATGAGTTTAAGCTTGAGGGACTTGGATTGGATGGCGTATTTCTAAGATATGGGTGGGCTAATCTATCGGTTTGACTAGCTAATGAGGGTCGAAGATTTTTGTAAAAAGAATTCTATGCAAATGCGTTTGAGTTAGGGGAAGAGAGGCGTAATTCGAGTGTGAGGGGAAAGCAAGTTGGTTACCTTTGGGGAGGATATTAATAACTACTATGGGATGAGGTCTCCCGGATTGATGATAGATTCTTGTGCATATTATCAAAATGCCCAAATAATGGAAAGGAACGTAGAGGGAAATCTCTATAGGTTAGCCCCTACATTCGTGGATATTGACATGTCTTTGTTAAAGAACGGGTATGTGAAGAGAGACGAGGGTCTTGAGTTTAGAGTTGAAGGCCACTTCATAGGTTTATTTGTGAGCCGATTCTACCCACGTCCCATTATAATGATGTACATTGGAGACGGGCTTTGTTGATGAATATTGTGTTGGAGGGCGAAATTTCAATATCGGGCTTGCAATATCAATGGAAATTGTAAATACTTACAAGACTATGAAGCGAATTCAACTTTAATTTTCCATTGCTTATTTACGGGTTGATTGAAATTTGGCCGGGGTTAATTTCGCTCACTCACGTATTGTTAGGGATATTTTATCTTTGGGGACTGCTGTAGTGAGTATGAAGACTCTCGTAGTAAAGGGGCATGCTTTCAGCAAGGTGAAGGTTCTTCCAGGGGAAGGCCGGAGAGACATGTAGAGGAGGAGATGGAGGAGCATCAGTTTACCCCCACAGAGGCAGCATATTATATGGCGGTACATGTGGAGTCTTTGTCGAGTGATATTAGCCAACTGCGAGTACAGTGTGGGATTTTTGATTAGAGGCTAACAAGCATGGAGGAGAGCAAGAGGCAGATGCACTTTCATGTTACTGAGGATCTTGTAGCCGCGGGTATGTGGAGGCGCGCATGGAGGAAAAGCAGCTGCAATGTTCAACGAGATAAGGGACGAGACTTCCCCTTCCATCGCCGCAGCATGTTCCATATCACCCGCCTCCGCACCTTGACCCGCAGGAGTTGATGGGTTGGCCATCTTGGGATGCGCAGCCGTCGTCCTCACAGCAGCAACAACATAGTTCGGATTCGAGCATGAGTGGCTCGTTTGGTCCATGGGACCATTTTCAGTGATATTTTTTGGTTGGAGGTATCTCTATCCCCCTGTTTTATTTTATGTATGCATTAGGGACAATGCAACTATTTGTTTGGGGGTGGGGTACATTTTATCTTATTTTGCTATTTTTATCCTATTGTTCCGAGTATTTTAGTCTATTTCCATATATTTTTGGAATTTTAATGTAATTTTGAGAACTTATGTGAGTTTGAGAGTTTATTGTAATTAAGAGGAATTTTTGAATATTTATTTACCTAATGTAATAGTTTAGGAAAATTGGTGTCAAAGTCCCAACAATTATCATTGAAGACCAAGTCAAACAAGAGTTTGAGGAAGAGAAAGGTCTTTTGAGGTATTTGGAGAAGATGTTGAAGTGGATTTGCTAGCTAAGGAAGGATGAGGACCTGAGAGGAATTTTGGAAAGTTACAGAAAGAAGGAAAAAAATTGCAAAAGGCTGTTGAAGTGGGCGACCGCCGAGCTGAGTTGGGCGACCGCCCAAGTGTGATTTTGGAAATTGATTTCAGCCGGCATTGCCTGAGTGGGCGGCCGCCCAGAACCAAGGTGGGCGACCGCCCAGCTCCCTTTTTCAGAATTTCTGTTTCCTTTTATAAAGAGGATCCTACTTTTTTTTTTCCAAAATTTGACCTCCCTTTTGCCCTAATATAAATATGTAGAGTCAACCCTCTTTTCATTATGCTTTATTTTTCTACTTTTCAAGGTTGAAATAACATTAAAATAAATAGTTGAAATTAGTGACCACATCCCAATCACATAGGAAAGAAAACACAAGTCAACAACTCTTACATTAATAAAACCAAATATTTAGTGACCACATCCCGGTCACATGGAAAACTCCTTCATGGAAATCGAGATGGGATGAAATCCTTATGGAATACACTGAGCCTTAAAATGAACTAACGTCAGAGTAGTTCACTCCTTGGATGCATTACTATATGATTTTCAACAGTTCATCATGCTAGAAAATGTGTACCTTGAAGACATTGCTGAGTGTGATGTTAAGATAATGTGCTGATCGTGAGGGGCGAAAACAACAACCTAAAAATTACAAAACAACATGATTAGATGGCAATATTAATAATGATTCCAGTACATTGCATTTTTGGTATAAAATTCTTAAGTGTACTAACTGATATGATTTAAAACATCATACCTGATGAAGTATCATAACAGAACCAACAGATATGTCATTTGCAAACTCACTCTCAGAAAGCACTTTTCGATGAATTGAACCACCTATTGTACCCGTAGGATCCTAACAATTTTACCTTAATTAGTAACTTAAGACACATTCTAATCATGCTAGAAAGCATATATAAAACTCATATGCTAACCTTCAAAGCCACCATAAGATCACCAAATTCATTTGGTGTGCAGGTCTTGACAACAGCAACAACAACATTAATCCTTTCAAAATTGACACATCCACCCTTGATAGTATTCAAAGGGGTAGCAGGAATCATACCATCAGCACTAGCAGTTCAATTGCGAAGAGCCAAGGACTGCATTGGAAATCTTTATCCTCCCTGGGATTTTCAATTTCTCTTCGTACATACTCTTGTGTCATAATCAGAGGTTCCTGAGAGGAAACGCTCTGACGGTCGAGGTTTTTCTGGCACATAGCGACCTGCACGACACCAGCGGGACCAGGAATCAGACGCGATGAAGAGGATTGAGAGACATTGATTTGAGAGAGGTGAGAGGGTTGAGGGACTGATGTTTGGCCGGAGGAATGAGGGCCGAGGCGCTTGGAATGGCGGGGGAGAGATGGATCCATTTTTGGGTTTTGTTTGAATCAGGTTATAATTAATCTGGTCCTTTTAAAGGGAAGTAATCTTGAAATTCAGATTTGATAAGACCGACATTGGCAGTGCCGGATTTGTTAGTTAAGATAAATCCGGCATTGGCAGTGCCAGATTTGTCAGTTAAGATAAATCCGGCATTGGCAGTGCCGGATTTGACAGTTAAGATAAGACCGGCATTGGCGGTCTTGGATTTGACGTAAATATATGAACAAGTTAGTGTAAAGTAATTAGCGTAAAATAACAAAGTGCGTTTTTGTTTTTGATTGATTAGACTAAATTGAAATTGCAAAGAAATTAAACTAATGATTAAAGATCACAAAATTAAGTAAGGATTGCATTCAAAATTTAACAACGAGATTCACGAATTGGTTTTCACAATACATAACCCTTAACTACTAACTAATGTTTTATATTTATACTAGGGTTATAAAACGTGAAAACAAACTATGGAACTATTCAATCCTGGCCACCTTGGCTCGAAACCAAGTGTTCTCTCGCAATCCTAGGTTATGAAAAAGATGTCCTAATACCAATAAAAATAGCCTTACACTTTCAGAAAAGATAAAGTAACAATAAAAGAAATAGTATGAATTAAGATACAAGAAATCCTATATTATCAATCCAAACATTTAGTGACCACATCCCGGTCACATAGGAAATCCATCACTGCCAGTCAGATGGGGTGAAAAAATTACGAGGATTGCGATTCCTTGACCCTCTTCGAAACATGCAATCTAATAAGCCTTGCGAACGTGGCCTAGATGAAGATGGCCTATGAGGGTCTATATATGGACCATCAGGAAATGTGGTAGGAGTCAAACTAAAACTAGGCGTAAAACTAGGAGATTGTGAAAATTGTGAAAACCTAATTACCTGAGATGGAGTCCGAGTATAATCAGTTTGAGTGATACCGCTCTGCCCACCTGGTCCACTGGAATGTACCTGATTAATCATCCCCATAAATGAAAACTGACCTACGTCTAACATGTTCATACAAACTCTCCCCTCCGAATTCCCCCTAACTCCCTCTTCGTCATCCTCAACACCCCCATCCTCATCATCCTCCGCCTCCTCTTCATCCTCCGCCTCCTCCTCATCTTGCAACCCCATCTCTTGATCCTCATGCATGTGCCGGGCATGTCTACGAACCTGATTTTGCCTCTGTGGCACCCCTCGAACACAATCTACAGGTGTTGGGGGAGCTTGCTGGGCATCCAATCGTTGCTGCTGCCTAATAGCTGTCAACGATTGTTGGATAATACTATGATCTAGAAGTTTGTCTTGTGAGACCACACTGCATCGCTCCATTTTGTTGGATATGGCGGTCTGGTTGGATATGTACAGGCGTTGAAGGTTTTGAATTTGTTAAACAAAATTAAGCAAAATAATTATTACAAATATAGTGGTTAAAAAAAATGGTAAAATCATTATATTGAGTATAAAGCTTACCAAACCCTCGAAACAAGTAGCATGTCCCCTGTACCCCTGATCCTCTACAGTGAACTAATTCTGTATCAACGTCCGAGTAATAGATCTGTACCATATCATATATATATATGGATATAGTCCACCTCCTCTACACCATAGTTTCCATCAATAACCATATCAGCTCGTCTGTCCCACATATCTATGTACTCGCGGTGTAAGTTCATCAAGTTCACCTTTGATCGACATCGACGGTCAATCCGATGTAGTTCCTCATTAGTGTCACAATCGGGAGGGATTCGTTGCAACATCCCGAACTGCCTCACAACACGATCTGGAAGGTGCTACTCAATCCTATCAAAGCAGACAAGGGGCGTCTTCGCCCTCCATATACTCTGGCCCTGATAGCAAAAAAGTGGACCTCTGACACCTAAATATGGCTGCCAAATAACCTGATCCTGGGTCAAAAGCGAAAGCTATTCTCGGTAGCCACGGTGGTTGTGGGCGATAATAGTTGAACAGGAACGGGGACCCTTCCACCTACATACGGAGCAATTGACATAAAAAATAGTGACTAAAAAGTGAAGAACTAAAAAACAAATCATAAGAAAAATGAAGTAAAATAAGTATACCTGCAACCCAATGACAACGATCCATCCTGCTGAAGTATGTCTACTTGACGCCTAATAGGTTGTGTACACAACAACCTCTCCCATGCCCAAAGCTATATATAAAAAAAAGTCACGTAAGAAACATGTTTAGTCCACTAGTATCATGCAATCAAATATAATTTACATACTTGGACAATAGTCAAGAAACCAACACAAGTTTTTGAACTAGGTTTCGTTGCTACACACAACCCCCCGTATAAAAAGGACAATACTGCACTACCCCAACTATAAACTCTGAATGTCCCTCAGCAGTGGCAGGTATATCAACTTCACTTTCTTGTCACTAGAATCTGCCATGAGACTAGCCCCCAAGCATAGAAAAATATAAGCTCGGGTGCACCGATCAATCAACCAACGCTCCGCATTTGGGAGAAGCTGATCAAAGTACGGAAAGCCTTGTAGAACTCTTGTAACAGACAATGAACAAACTTTCATGTCACTTCCAGATGGTGTAATTCCAAGTAACTCTTCGCATAACTCAATCCATTCCCCCTTTTTCTTAGAAGTTCTGAACTAATCACAGCATCTCCATCTATAGGAAGGCCACATAGCATACCAATATCCTCCAATGCGATATTCATCTCTCCTATGGGTAAATGAAAGGTGTGGGTCTCTGGACGCCATATCTCAACCAAAGCCTCTATCAAATGCCAATCTATTTGGAAATGACCCAAATTATACACCACGTAAAATCCAGCATGTTTGAGATTTTCAACTATCCTCCAATCCAATATTTTGGGCAGCCCTGTTGAACCCCTAATTCTAAGTTTCTCAACTGGTTGTCCAGCCCAAATATAATTCGACCGATGGTTAGCCTGTGAAGTCAATACAGAACCATTTATCGGCCCTGGATCAACAAAAGATTGAACTGCAAATTGATCCATCTGAAACACACAAATATCATAGTCAAATTTTGGAAAAATCAAGATTTTACTCAAAATATACTCAACTTTGACCGGTCATAACTCATTCAATTTAAGTCCAAATTAAGCAAATAAACTTTTTATAAAAAGATCTTACGGAGTAGAACAAAATTTATTCACACACTTTTCATCAAATTTGATTCTAAGTATATAAAAAACAGCCTTAAAATTTCGGAAAAATCAAGATTTTACTCAAAATATACTCAACTTTGACTGGTCATAACTCATTCAATTTAAGTCCAAATCAAGCAAATAATCTATCTATATAGAAATATCTTACGGAGTAGAACAAAATTTATTCACACACCTTTCATCAGATTTGAATATAAGTATATCAAAAACAGCCTTAAAATTTTGGAAAAATCATGATTTTACTCAAAATATACTCAACTTTGATCAGTCATAACTCATTCAATTTAAGTCCAAATTAAGCAAATAAACTGTCTATAGAAAGATCTTACTGAGTAGAACAAAATTTATTCACACACTTTTCATCAAATTTGAGTCTAAGTATATAAAAAATAGCCTTAAACTTTCGGGAAAATATTTACTCTCTCCGTCCCATAAAATAATAATTACTCTCTCCGTCTCATAAAATTATAGTTACTCCTTCCGTCCCGTCAACCTAACTTAAAAAAATTATAACTAGAGAAAAATTGTAACAAGTTTATTTAAATTGCATCACAATGTTTAATTCCTTAAGATCAACAATTAAATACAAATCATAATAATTTAACAAAAAATAATATAAATTTACATAATAAACAACAAAAGAATACTAACCTTGCAATTTAACAAAATTTCTCCAGAATCGTAATGAAAAATTGCTGGATAAAACATGAGAATAATAATTGAAAATAACAAATATAAAATCAAATTAAAGTTGAAATAATTAATTGCTACAGTACTACTATAATAAAATTGATTTTTCTACGGTAATATTGACTTATACTTTAAAAGTACGTGGTCATAATTTTTCCCTGCCTATCTGTGAATACAGACCACCTCGTATGTTTATTTCATACGTATATATGATTCTACAATCACTTTAGGTGTGGCTGGTTTCAGACCTATATATCTTATAAGTACTTTTTTGTTCTAAGCAGTTGTACATATAATGAGCAGAAACATAAATAATAGGTATAATACTTACTTTGTATTAATTGTTGATAGTCCTCCTCTACTTTCTTCTTCTTCTTACTCTTTCTTTCCTCCTCCTTCTTCTTCTTCTCTTTCTTTTCTCAAGTTAAGACTTTGCATCAATTTAAACACTGACCACACCAACCGGCTGTGACAAAACAAAAAAACTTTTAAAACACTCTGTGACAAAAAAAAAAAAAAAATTAAAATTGGAATTGTCAGTGCCGGATTTAAAAACTACCTTTTTCAAAAAATTAATTCCTCCTCTGATTCGACAAAAAAAATTTTTAAAACCGGAATTTACAATGCCGGATTACCTAAAAAAATATTTTTAAAACCGGAAACAAAAAAAAAATTATTTTTAAAACTGGAAATTGTTATTCCGGATTTAACTAAAATCAAAACCGGAATTTGAAAATCCGGATTTACTTAACATTAAAACCGGAATTCCGAAATCAGGATTTATTTAAATATAAAACCGGTATTTGCAATTCCGGATTTACATTAAAACCGGAAATTGAAATTTCGAATTTAAAAAAAAAGTGCTATTTTGGTAAATAAATTTTTTGGGGTGCTATTTTTGTATATAAATATTTAAAAAACAATATTTTGGAATTTTCATCAAATATGTCAATGCTTGATTTATTTTTCTTATTTACTAGTCAAATAAGGTTCTAATTATTCCTAGTTCCTGATTTTTATTGGAGTAGGTCTGAGAAACGCGTTTCTCCATAACTATTTCTCCATAACTATGGAGAAACGCGTTTTTAATAGCCAGAAACTATACGTTTGATAACCAGAAGAAAATTTCTGGATATCAGTCTCAAAGGGTTCTGGATATCCAGAAGCTTTGGAACGGATATCCAGAAGCCTTTGGGCGGATATCTAGAAAAAATAGATTTGAAGCCAAATCCAAGGCCAAGACCAGAAATTGCTTATTGAAGGTTTTACGGATATCCGAGAAAACCTTCAAATGTATATCCAGAAATCATCAAATGAATATCCAGAAAAATTTTGAAAGTTTCTGGATATTCATTTTGAAGGTTTCTGGATATCCAGAAACCTTCAAATGTATATCCAGAAATCATCAAATGAATATCCAGAAACATTTTGAAAGTTTCTGGATATCATTTTGAAGGTTTCTGGATATCACTTTCGTAAGCTTACGGATATCCTTTCAAAGGGTTACGGATATCCGAACCTTTGAGACCGATATCCGAAGTAACCATGGGACAAGGTCATGGCCAATACAAAAGTTTACGGATATCCTTTCAAAAGGTTACGGATACCCGTAACCCGTTTCTCCATAACTTATGGAGAAAGCGCGTTTCTCCCTAGATTTTACGTTTTTATTGTTAGTTGTTCAGATATTTAGGAAAGTTTGTATGGTAAGAGCTTTAAAATAGATCAGCATGTAATCTCATTTTTATATCACGAATACGAATACTATGTACTAACTTTTTTTGATACGAATGTCGTTGGACTGCCACACAATTCGATTGCACTGTAGCCCACCACTTATCATACTTATATATTTAAATTGTGGGTGCATTTATAAATCTCACTCACTTATCACACTCCCAATTCCTTACCAACTCACTATATTTTAAATTATAAATAATAGTTTCTTAATTTTTATACCTACAACAAATGGTGAAGCTTCTAAATAGGATGGTGGGAATATATACGTATCAAAGACATTAACTTCTGTTAGGACCTAAATATGTTTAAACATAGTTAAGTGGTTTTGACAAAGGAACATATCTAAGATCAGGGTTTATATCAAAAGACCTCTGATAGTAAAGAACTGTCAGACATCAATGATCAATGTCAACCCCATAAATCACAACCTGCTCATTTCTGGATCAAGGCTTCTAATCAAGAAATACTTATTATGTCATAAGGTTTATGACCAAACAAATAGCCATGTGAAATAATCTAGTTAAAACCTTTAACTAGATTAATTGTATACCTTGACAATACTGACAGTAATGATTTGAATCACATTGATCAAAGAATAAATTACATGAGTTATTCCATTACACTCATAGAGATCATTCATACACAAAGATGCAAATCAACTCATCTACTAAACCTAGATCTGACAGTGAAGAATGCTTGATCCAGCAACTAAGACTCAACAACAAAGATTTATCATCCTGATAGCAAAGATCTTCAGTACCAACAGCTGTGTGTAAATCCATTGATATCAGAGATGTCCTATGATGCTCTGTCATCTCTTCTAGAATATCTTCATGATAAAACTGCAAACATAAACTTGTGCAGTTCCCAGTCAAAGACAAAGCAACTTTGTTGTAGCCTTTGTTTCAACCACCCAAGTTGCTGCCTTGTCTCCTAAAGTTAATGCCTTGTCTCCTCAATGGCTCTTTTGTGGCCTATATGAGCAGGGCTCCTGGAATGATCTCCTAACCCCTTTTATAACCTTCAGCAACCCTTCTTAACATCCTTTACCATTCCATTACAACCCTTCTTAAATCCCTGCATACCTGCAAACCTGTGAATAAACACCAAACAATTTTAGTTACAAAGCGTAAACACTTGAGGCGTACTTCATGAGTGTATAATCCAAAAACTTGTAAACACTTGAGACTGTACTTTAAGTGTATAATCTGTAATTTGCTTAGTAAGAAGCAAGCCCTAATTGACTATACATATTAGGAAGAGGGAGTTAAAGGAACTTGCCTTCTCAATCATTCTAGTTCTTAACGAGACCTAGATTATAGTTGATTGAGCTCACTTGTCAAGATTGACAGTGGGGGTGGACGTAGGAGTAGTGAACTCTGAATCACCTTAAAATCCTTGTGTATATATTGTTATTTATCAAACACACACACACACGCACACACCTACACACACTTACACTAATCACCTTGTCTTTACATTATTTCATATTATTTATTGCGCTGCAAATTATTCTCTTATTATTTAATCGGTTAATATCGTGACGCAAGAACTAATCTTAGCTCTCAAAGCTTAAGCACTTTGATCTCATCTTAGTTAATCAAGTAAACAGGGCCTTTCAATTAGTATCAGAGCTTGTCTTCACCATCAAAAGTCTAACAAATTTTGAAGGATCCTTTTTCAACCCACCATGCCTCAACCAAGAAGAAATAATGAGAAAGACAGTCCACACATTGATAACTGTGGTTCTTTTGAAATATATGCATCGAAAATCAAAACCTACCTTGATGCAAACATCATTTGGAACTTGTATGTAATGGAAAATGAGGTCACCTATCCAATTCAACCAGAGACAAATGGTGGCAAAAGTAAAATGAAATCTCAAGAGAATTGGGTGAATCTGAAAGACAATTAATCAGTGCTAATCTAAAAGTCAAAAACATACTTTAAAAGAGTGTGAATGACTCTTTAGCATAAGAAATTGCTAAAGAACCAACTGCAAAATCTGCATGGGAACTTATTCATACCAAATTCACAAAACACACAGTGTAAGAACTCAAAATTTGTATAACTTGCTTAGGCAACTAGACAACTTTAAATTATATCCTGGTAAAAAAGTTAGTGCTGCTAAACCAAGGTTTGAGGACCTTGTCAAATCCATTGCTGACCATGTAAAAACATTTGAACAACAAGACCTATGCCTTAAAATATAATCTAATCTTCCACAAGAATATGAGAAGGTAGCATTACCTATTAGAGAAGGAGCAGAATGGAGTACCATAACTGTTGAACAATATTTTGGAAAGCTTGAGGCTTATGAACTAGAAAGAATGGTAAAAATTCAACCTGTTCCCACTATTTCACAAACTCTAGCCTTAGCTGCTCAGGAAACTGCTTACAAACCAGTCACTCAACAGGACATTGAAACCATTATCAACAATGCCCTTCAGAAAATAAACCTCACTTCCAAACCTGTTAACAAACCTATTTCACAAAAAGATATATCAAGTCTCATATCCATGGATGTCAGAAATGCCATGAAACAAAAAAGGAAAGCATTTGATAGAAAATATAACCCATCTACATCAGATCCCAATCAAGACAATCATAAGAAGAAAATTGAATGTTACAACTGTGGAAAGATTGGTCACTACTCATCTGAATGTCCTGAACCAAAGAAACCAAAGGATAATCAGACAGCAAAGAAATTGACCTATTCAAAGGAAATCATTCACAGTTCTAGATGCAATTGCTATAATTGTTCTAAAAACAAAAATGATAGGAATAAAGAACAAGTAATGATTGCTGACTCATCAAAATTTAGTGATGAGAAATATGACTCAAGTGACTCTGAAAGTGAAGGAGAAGAGGCTATGCTTTGCTTAATAGCATAAGAAGATGAAGAATCAGACAATGAGGAAGATCTTGAAGCACTGGCAGTTGCAGAAGAATTAAAAGAGGTACACAATTTCAATTCTTTTAATATTGATGGTTTTAAACAATTAGTTTGCACCCTTTTAATTCAAACCAAGAAACAAAAAACTAGCTTTGCTTCATTGATCAATGAAAACCTATCCCAAACCAAAACCATTGAAAATCTCATAAAAGCCAATACTGATCTTGAGAAAGCCAATCAAGGATTGAAAGAACAATGTCTTATGCTTGAAAAGAAGAACTGTGATCTAACTGCTGAGAATTCAAGCTCTCAGGAAAACAATCAAAGATCATCAATCTTGAAAATAGAATGAAGCTCTAAGAAAGAAAATTGAGTCCTGGAATAAATCAGGAGATGATGTATCACTTTTTCATTACAACCAAAGACATCCTAGTGATAAGTCAGGAATTGAAGCAGAGAATCCCACTCTAAAAATATATACCCCTCCCACTGGTGAAAGATCCATTGAGAAGTTGGTTCTTGAAAGTATGAATTTTATCAAACTTCAAAAACCTTTCTATCTAGTAAAAACAAAGGAAGATTCAAAGAAAGAAAGAGAAGAAACTGTGAATGTAACCCCAAAAGCCAATTCAAGCCAACCAAAAGGAGAAACCAAACCAGGACACAGAAGTAGATACATTTAGCAACAAAAGGGAATCAACGAGCAGAAAGAAAACAGACATCAAAGATTGCCTGAACAGCAAAGATTGTCTGGACAACAAAAGTTTACTGTACAGCAAAGATTTCCTGGACAGCAAAGATCATCTAGACAGCAAAGATACTACAATCAACATAGATACTCCAGACAGCAAAGACCTAAATGGCAATACTCAAATGGAAAAGGTCATGCTAGTCATAATAGCTCACCAAGATCATCATATTCAAATACCTTCCATAGCCAACCTCAGTATCACCAGAATCACAACTAATCATTTTCTCCAAATCATTCCTTCAACACACCCCAACCACTTGTTCTTACACCCTATATGATGCAAATCATGTCATACTACAATACCCTGAACCAATTTTTCAAAAAAAGGTCAATGAATAAAGCTAGGGTACCAAAGAATGTCTAATCCTTTGGACCCAAAAGAATAAAAGGGTACCATAAGTTTTATTTTTGTTTTGTAGGTATCTAAGAAAGGAGTATGGTACTTGGACAATGGATGCAGCAGGCACATGACTTACACCAAAGAATGACTACAACAATATATCCCTAAAAATGGTCCAAATGTAACTTTTGGTGATAATTCTCAAGCCAAAGTCAAAGGATCAGGAAATATTATTACTAAAGACATCATTTTCACAAATGTGTCTTATTTAGAAAAGGTCTCGAAACACAATTTGATTAGCATTAGTCAAATTTGTGACAAGGGATATTATGTTGTTTGTACAAAGAGTTAGTGCATTGTCAATGATAACAAACATAAGGTCATTCTCACTTTGGAACAAGGAAAGGAAATCTCTCATGCACTTAGAGATTGTGGAATCTTCCAATGCTCAGCACTTTCTTTGTCCTATAGTCGATCGATATGTCATGGTTATGGCACAAAAGATTGGCTCACCTTAACCTCAAAAGCATCTCCAAAGCGGCAAACTCAATCCTGGTCAAAGGTCTTCCCAAAATTCCTTTCAAGAAAGACAAACTGTGCAAAGCATGTCAATGTGGAAAACAAAAGAAAACTTCATTCTCAGCCAAAACAAGATTGGATACTACAAAACCATTGCAACTACTACACATGGATTTATTTTAACCTATTAGAACAAGGTCACTTGGTGGTAAAAGATACTCAATAGAGGTAGTTGATGACTTTACTAGATTTACATGGATCATTCTTCTAGAATCCAAAAGTGAACCTTGGATCATTGGGTCAAATTGTTTAACAAAATTCAAAACCAAAAAGGTTTATCTGTCATTAAAATTAGATCTGATCATGGTAAAGAATTTGAGAACAACGGGTGTTGAAGAATCTTTGTGACCAAAAAGGAATTGAGCATAACTTTTCTTCTCCAAGAACTCCTGACAAAATGGTGTTGCGAGAAAGAAAGAATAGAACTATTTGTGAAGCGGCTAGAACAATCTTTGTCGAGAGAATAACTTTGCCTAAATATTTTTGGGGAGAAAGTTTGTCACCAGTGATGTTTATGTCAAAAACAAGACTCTTATCAACAAATTTCACAACAAAACTTCCTATGAGTTATGGAATGGTAGAATACCAACCATTTCATACTTCCATGAATTTGGAAGTAGATGCTTCATTCACAATAATGGCAAGAACAACCTTGACAAGTTTGATTCCAAGAGTGATGAATGCATCTTCTTAGGATACTCCAACACAAGCAAGGCCTACAGAGTATACAACAAAAAAGACTTGTGGTAGAAGAATCCATTCATGTTGACTTTGATGAAAATAATGATCAAAGCTGCACTGAATTGTGTGATTTTGATGAAGCTGTTGGAAATTCAGACAATATTCCAGAAGTATTTCCTGTGCATGACTCCTCAAGTATCATTCCTGAAGAAGAATCACCTATCCTTCCTTATATTGTGCCAAAAGAAATCATCACTAACCCTAATATGTGTAACTGCAAAGAAAATCTACCTAACAGTAAAGATGCATCTGACATCTATGATGCTCCTGACAACTTGCCTTCATCAAGCAACCAAAATAACCATGACAGCAGACCTGTTCAACCTTGCTGCAACAAAATTCATGTGTGCCCTCAACCTGAACCTACCATTCATACCATTCCTTCCAACAATGACATTTTCATTGACCTCCCCATTCATAAAATGACCATTCCTCCTGACATGCCTGTCTATGACTCATTAATGAGTACATTCATCTCTCAAATGGAACCAAAGAAGATAAATGAAGCCCTTCAAGATCCTAACTGTATTGAAGCAATGGAGGAAGAACTTAAGCAATTTGAAAGAAACAAAGTCTGGCAACTTGTCCCTAAACCCAAAAATCAGACTGTAATTGGAACAAGGTGGGTATTTAGGAACAAAATGAATGAAGATGGCATTGTTGTGAGAAACAATGCTAGACTTGTAGCTCAAGACTACATACAAAAAGAAGTAATTGATTATGATGAAACATTTGCTCCTGTAGCAAGACTAGAAGCCATTAGACTATTTCTTGCTTTTGCCTCATACAAGAAAATGAAAGTGCTTCAAATGGATGTCAAAAGTGCTTTTCTAAATAGTGTTCTAAATGAGAAGGTATTTGTATCACAACCCCCTGGCTTTGAACATCCAAAATTTCCAGATCATGTGTACAAACTGGATAAAGCCTTATATGGACTCAAATATGCCCCTAGAGCTTGGTATGACACACTATCAAAATATCTCCTTGGTAAAGGATTTACAAAAGGACATATTGATAACACTCTGTTTATCAAAAAATATGGGGAAGATCTACTGCTCATTCAAGTATATGTGGATGATATCATTTTTGGATCATCAAATGAATCTCTATGCATAAAATTTGGGGCAATCATGAAGGACAAATTTGAAATGAGTATGATTGGTGAACTAACTTTCTTCTTAGGTCTTCAAGTCAAACAAATGAAGGAAGGAATCTTTATTAATCATGCCAAATACACCAGGGATATGATCAAAACGTTTGATATGCAAACTGCTTCTCCTGCTAGAACTCCACTATCAACAACAACCAAGCTCCATGATGATCCTGATGGTCAAAATGTTAATCAAACACTTTATAGGAGTTATATTGGTCTCTCCTATATGTTACTGCATATAGACCTGACATTATGTTTAGTGTATGCCTTTGTGCAAGGTTTCAAGCTGATCCTAAAGAATCACACCTCTCAGCTGTCAAGAGAATCTTAAGATACCTTAAAGGAACACCTGATTATGGTCTATGGTATCCCATTGATTCTCCATTCTCACTAATAGGATTCACAGATTCTGACTATGCAGGATGTAATCTTGATAGGAAATCCACCAGTGGAGGATGTCAGTTCATTGGATCAAGAATAATATCCTGGTCAAGTAAAAAGCAAACTTCAGTTGCTACCTCAACAGCAGAGGCTGAATATATTGCTGCAGGCCTTTGCTGTTCTCAAATTATTTATCTCAAAGTCAACTTCAAGACTTTGGGATGGGCATGACCAATGTACCAATTTTCTGTGACAATTCTAGCACAATTGCCATGAAAGAAAATCCTGTCCAAAACTCCTAAACCAAGCACATTGAAGTAAGGCATCACTTCATTAGAGATCATGTGGAGAAGGGAAATATTAATCTATCAAAAGTTTGAACAGAAGACAATGTTGCAGACATTTTAACAAAAGCTATTGATGAAAAAATATTTGAGCTTTTGAAGGCAATGCTTGGTATGATTAATATGCCAAAATAATCTTTATTCATAACTGGAAAGAAGATACATATAATATAGGATTGCTGTCAACAAACTAGCTCTGACAGCTAACCCCTGTTACTATATAGAGTACAACCCTGAAAGCCAAAATTACTCTACTACCCTTACTAATACACCACACCACAACAAATCAATCTAGCAATCAAAATACCAAAAGCTTCACTTTTTCATCTCTCATCTCACTCAAGCTGTCCTCTGATGCAGCTGACAGCTAAGTCTCTTCACTTTTAATTTTTCCTGGATATGCAAGGAAACCTTCTGCAGAAGTTTCATACTCATTATGTCCACCATATGGAGTCTCATAAATCCTTTCTCCAGTCTCTCCATATCTTTCCAACCAAGCTGGATGCCTCTCCAAGAAAGGATCAATAGCTGTTACTAAAAATTGAAGGGATGGACATACTCTTCTTGGCCACCACTCTTCCACTAGATCATAAGCTTGAAACTCATCCAAGGGAGATAAGAAGCTGAAGGTTCCTGAAGCGTTAACAATTTCCTGAGCAATGAAGGCCATTTCAGAGTGAGGACCAACATTCTCCTCTTCATTCACTGCAACTGGACTGCAACATTTCAAATACTGAGAGAATAGCTTAGTATAGGTCAGAGAGAGGTTCAGAGGCAAGTGGAGTAGATGCAGAGCCAGATGCAGAGCCAGGTGCAGGCTGAGGTGCAGACCCAGGTGCAGGCCCAGGTGCAGGCTCAGGTGCAGAGCATATTGGAGGAACAGTTTGAGCAGCACATGCAACAATACTTGGATACCATGAATTTGCAACCACATCAACCTAATAGCGGTAATGCTTCTGACTCATCAGTCGATCAATTCCTTAGGCGAAGTGGCAGTGGCGGTAGCGCTCATGATCGATAAACATTCATTTTATTTGGCATGTAATAAACAAACATATTTTGTTTCCCTTTCCCTTTCCCTTCCCTTTTCCCCAAGCGAAACAGTTCCCTTTCCCCTTTTCCCCTTTCCCTTTCCCTTTTCCCGTTTCGCTTTTGGTTGTTAGATACAGTTTCTTTCCCTTTATTTGATGTTCAAACAAAACACTTTCCCTTCCCCTTTTCCCCTTTCCCTTTCCCCTTACCCCTTTCCCTTTCCCTTTACCCATTTCCTGTTTCGCTTGATTTGGATGGTTGTTTCAAGCGAAACAGGTAGTTTGTATTTCTTTGTATGTTGGGATTTGTTTAAAACAGGTTTGACATGTTTACATGTGGTTTAATAATAAAACAACATTTTTTTTAAAATCTGGACAGATTACCGACGGAAATTTCCGTCGGTAAAAAAAATAAAAAAAATAAACCTCATTACCGATGGAAATATCCGTCGGCAAATAATAAAAAAATAAAAAAATAAAACTCATTACCGACGGAAATATCCGTCGGTAAATAATAAAAAAATAAAACTCATTACCGACGGAAATATCCGTCGGTATATGGTTTAGATTTTCGACGGGCATTTCCGCCGGTAAAATTTAAGGTTTCCGACGGATATAACCGTCGGTAATGAGTTTTATTATTTTATTATTTTAATATTTACCGACGGAAATTTCCGTCGGTAACCTCCGGCGATGGCTCCGGCAAACCGGCCGGCGTACCTCATTGCCGACGGACGATTTTCGGCGGAATTTTTGGTTTACCGACGGACAATCCGTCGGACCAATTCCGTCGGTATTACCAACCAATTATTACCGACGGAATCCGACGGACAAAATCCGTCAGTAATCACCAATTACCGACGTAAATGGGCAATTACCGACGGAAATTTCCGTCGGTAAAAGGCCTGTTTCTAGTAGTGTAAGGATTCTTGTCTGACAGCTAAGGAGTCAGATTGAACAACTGAAGGTTCAACCTTAACCTCTTCTTGTTTCTCAACCTTCATTAGCTCTCCCAATGTATAAACCCTTTTTACTTCAGGCCTAATACATCTACTACTCTCTCCCTCTTCAATTTCTATCTCCTGTCCAAATAGCTTAATCTTAGTTGTTTGACTCCTAACATCATCATCATCCTCTTTCTTAGCTTTCCCTCTATCATTTGATATTTCTCTCAATCTCTCCTGCTCTCTCTCAATCATTCCTAGTCTCTCCTCCTCCCAATATCTTTTTCTTTTCTCTCTCTCTCTCTCAATTAAATCTCCTTATTTGGATCATCACTTAAGATCTGATCCACTTCCTGAACCAACTCATTATCAGTTTGTATTCTGTATGACAAAAACTCTCTTTCAAATCTTTCCTCACTTGTCTCTATAAGTTTGGGACTCTTGAAAACCAGCTTCTTAGCTGTTTTAGACATTTTACTAGGACTAAACTTGGAAAGAAACCTACCCATTCATCCAAAGAAAGATTGAGTATGATTAAACCTTAACTGATTCATTCCTTTTATAAGCAAAAATTGATTCTTAGTCATTCTAGTTGTGATGATTATTCAAACTAGACTTGGCTGTCAAAAGGGATAATTACTGTCAGGATGATCTAACAACTATGAAATTTTATGTATGATGAATCGTGCAAATCAAGATTTTTGGAACTTGATACTCACATACATCATATATTTTGGCCGACTTTATCCTCTGAAAATTCGCTTGGTGTACGGAATTAATTTCCTTGTTTTAGGGAAGTTATTTTGAAAAAGCAAGTGGGGGACAAAAATAACGGTTCATGAACAGTTACCCCCTTAAATGCAATTCCAACCGTTATCTTTCCCCACGACTTTTAGCCGTTTAAAGATTAACCTGGTTTCATTCCCTCTATCTTTAATCTTTCAAATCTTGATTAAATCTCTATAATCTCGATTTTTCTCTCTTAATTTTCAATCTCAAAATACTCTGTTTACCGTCAATTCTCAAAAACCCTAGAATCTTTCTGACAGCAATGGCATACAAGGATGTCCATGGATACTTCATCAGACCTGAATTTTATGATCACAAAGTTGGAGCCCTAATTCAAACTCTCCTCGATGCCAATAATCTCTGCAAAATGATGGAAGCTCAACTCCCCATCTATGAAATTCTGTGCAGAGAGATTTACTTGAAAGGTGCAAGAATGGATAATGGATCAATTAAGGTGAACATTAAAGGAACAGAATTCCTTGTGACCCCTGAGATTGTCGCTAAAGTTTATGACGTTCCAATAAAAGATGGAAGTGTTAGCAACACTTGGGATAGGAAAAGCAAAAGACTGGAGCCATTCTACAAGAAATTCTTCAACCAACCCAAATGTGACTACAAATATGTGCAGGACAAACCCATTGATAAAGGTACACTTGACCTCTTTAAATCTACATTGATGGATGTTGTTATCAAAGGCTTTGATGGGAAACAATCATCCTTTGATCAAATTAGTCCCAATTAGTGGAAACAAGCCTTGAGTTTGACAGCTAAGGATATAAACTGGAGTGTAGCCCTACTTTATAATTTCCAACTTGCCTCCTCCATCTCACCCTGGAAATTTAAGAAACAAACTCCCAAGATGAACAAATTTAGATTTATGAGTGGTATCCTTCACCATTTGATCCCTAATCTAAACCCTCCCCTGAATAATAAGTGGCTTCAAACCACTGATCTGTCCAACTTCTCAAACATTCTTTTTTCCTTTCCCAGTTATCTTCTTCTCAGAACTAGCCAACTTCTTGATTCTTTTGACAGGCTTCTCTCCTATGACAGGTTCCCTTATGACAACTCCTTTGTCATGTCTTCTCTTTGTTCTTTTATCTTCTCCCACGCCCACCAAGTCTTGCCACATCTTCATCTCCTTATCTTTCTTCTCCTTCAATTTTCTAGTGAATTCCTGAAGATCTCCAAACCCTTCTTTCCTTTTAGCCTGAAAGTACTCAGGCTAAAGCTCCTTGTTCTTGACAGATCAGTGGATTGAAGCCACTTATTATTCAAAGGAAAGGAAATTCAGATGGAAGATGATTCTGACAGTGAAGAAACCAAATCTGATCACATATTTAGAGACATTGATGAATTTGATGGAGGAGAAGAAGAAGGTGACATCCATATGGTTGATGAGGAAGAGAAACAATTTCAGGAAGTTATTACAAGATCTCTGGCTGAGGCAGCTCAAAGAAAAACCAGCAGTTCATCTCTAACAGCTAAGGTCACTCCAGCTCTGACAGCTAAGACTTCTCAACCATCAACTGAGGTACAATTTGACCAATCTCTCTTAGTAAATACTTTTACTCGGAAAAGAAAGACTGATAAGAGTGCTCCCCTCTCAAAAATACTTAAACCTAACACTTCTCCACCTTCACCACCCCAAGAACAGTCAAGTTCTTCACACATTTCAATAGCTGAGGGCATACTGAATTTAAATCCTTCCAAACCAAGCTCTAATAAAGCTAGTGTTGAAAAAGATAAGGGGAACACCTCAGAGTCTATAGGAGATGACCATGGGGTAAGGGGGAACAGTGCAGACCCTTCTCCAGACTCAATAGCTAAGATTATCCCTCCTAAACCCACTGATATCCCAAGCTCCTCTCAATAATCATTTGTCCCCTCACATATCCTTAAAGCCATTACAGGCTTAACTCTAGAAGGATCAAGTGACATGTATCTTGCTGCCCTCTTATACCTTAGGCAAGTTTTGACAGAAGAGGATACCTTGACTGCCATAGAAGCTATAAGGGTACATGATGCTACTAGAAAAGAAAGTATTCTTGATGATACCATGAAAGAATCCATCCTCCTTCCTCCATTCCTGAAAGTGAGTATATACATGAGTCACCACTCAATGAAGGTTTTCAAGCTACTGGTGAAGACCCTCAACCTGATCCTCAACCAAACCCTACCTCTGTTGACATTGATAGCACTACTTTACCAGCTCAAGAACCCTGAATTCTTGACTGTGATATTGATTTCTCTTTTCAATCAGTCATAAATGCCCACTTAAGGTTCAAAGGGATTTCTCATTTTCCTGAAAATGCAAACCCTCACCTAATAGAAATACCTTGGCTGTTGACAAAGAATGCAATTATAATTCATGCAAGGAATTTGGCAGGCATCATAATGTTTGGATATGAAGAATGGAAGAAATACAGAGTAGCTCTCCCTTCATCCTTCTTCCATACGGCCCTAGATTGCCTAAGTTCATGGATATATCCACCATAATTGACTGGGAAGTCTTGTTTTCACAATTTCTATCTGGCAACATCAATGAATGTATCTACATGCCTTCAAAGCTTGTGTATGCTCTGTGTGTAGACTTATCCAAGGAATTATACTGGAGAATGTGCAGCAACAAGTTAAGAATCATGGCTGTTATTGCAAAGGATCACCTGACAGTGATGTTTCCTTCAGCAAATCCTGGATCCCCTCCAATTATTCCTCCCAATTCAAGATCCCAACAACTTGACTTTCCAACCAACTTCAATCCTTCAGACTATGTCTTTCCCTACTATGTAACCATCACTGACATGCAAAAGTTCACCAGAAAAATGATCACAAAGATGAGGCACATGATGGAAGAAGCTGTGCTTGCAAAGTCAAATGGGAAGAATTCCAAAGGAAAATCAAAAGAATCTGATGAAGATGCAATCAATCTTGAAAAGGGAGCTTACAAGCTTGCTGCAAAAGGCATAGTTTCTAGTGATGATGAAGAAGATCATACTCAGAAGCAAGTGCCTCTACCTACCACCTCAACTGTCCACTATGTCACAACAATGATCCCTCATCATCCATCTCAACCATCCTCAGCTATTCAAGCAAACCCCTTCTTCTCTAACCTTTTTGCAGGTTCAAAAAGTTCAATTGCAAGAGGAAATAAAGCATCAAAGTGGGGGAACTTAAAGCTGCTTGATGATCAAGAACCCCTGTCCAGATCTGAACTCAAAACTAGAGAGGATGCAACTTTTAAATATGATGATGCTATGAGCTGGGAATGGAACAATGAAATGTATTTCAGAGGAGTGGAATCCAAGATAAGAAAGGAGCTGGAATTTGAAAGAAATCAACTCCTGAATGCTAGAAGGGAAAGAGATGAAGACTCTGACTAAGTCTTATGGTTAAGTCATTTTATTGCCTTCTTGAAATTTTTTTTGTTTAAACAATTTTTTATGATTTTTTTCTATGTCTGGATAATGCTTGTGTTTGGTTAAGTACTTTTGATTAAATCAAGAAGATGTAATTTCTCTTCATTGGTGCATTCAAATAATAAGTATTCTTGCAGGTCTTATTTTCCTAGATATCTTCCTTTACCACAAAAGGTGAAATTGTTAGGACCTAACTATATTTCAACATAGCTAAGTGGTTTTGACAAAGGAACATATCTAAGAACATGGTTTATATCAAAAGACCTCGACGGTAAGAAAGCATTAGACAACAATGATCAATGTCAACCCCATAAATCACAACCTGCTCATTTCTGGATCAAGGCTTCTAATCAAGAAATGCTTATTATGTCATAAGGTTTATGATCAAACCAATAGCCATGTGAAATAATCCAGTTAAAATCTTTAACTAGATTAACTGTATACCTTGACAATACTGACAGTAATGATTTGAATCACATTGATCAAAGAATAAATTACATGAGTTATTCCATTACACTCATAGAGATCATTCATACACAAAGATGCAAATCAACTCATCTACTCAACCTAGATCTGACAGTGAAGAATGCTTGATCCAACAGCTAAGACTCAACATCAAAGATTTATCATCCTGACAACAAAGATCTTCAGTACCAACAGCTGTGTGTAAATCCATTGATATCAGAGATGTCCTATGATGCTCTGTCATCTCTTCTAGAAGATCTTCATGATAAAACTGCAAACATCAACTTGTGGAGTTTCCAGTCAAAGACAAAGCACTGCTGTAGCACTGTTTCAACCACCCAAGTTGCTGCCTTGTCTCCTCAACGGCTCTTTTGTGGCCTATATAAGCAAGGCTCCTGGAATGATCTCCTAACCCCTTTTATAACCTTACAACCCTTCTTAACATCCTTTACCATTCCATTATAACCCTTTTTAAATCCCTGCAAACCTGTGAATAAATACCAAACAATTTTAGTTATAAACTGTAGACACTTGAGACTGTACTTCAAGTGTATAATCCAAAAACTTGTAAACACTTAAGACTGTACTTTAAGTGTATAATCTGTAATTTGCTTAGTAAGAAGCAAGCCCTAATTGACTGTACTAATTAGGAAGAGGGAGTTAAAGGAACTTGCCTTCTCAATCATTGTAATTCTTAACGCGACCTAGATTATAGTTGATTGAGCTCACTTGTCAAGATTGACAGTGGGGGTGGACGTAGGAGGAGTGAACTCTGAACCACCTTAAAATCCTTGTGTCTATATTGGTATTTATCACACACAAGCACACACACACCTACACACACTTACACTAATCACCTTGTATATTATTTATTCCGCTGCAAATTATTCTCTTATTATTTAATCAGTTAATATCTGACAACCAAGAACTAATCTTAGCTGTCAAAGCTTAACTGCCTGATCTCATCTTAGTTAATCAAGTATCTCATCTTAGTTAATCAAAGTAAACAGGGCATTTCAACTTCAATTTCATTAAAAAACATATATATATATTTCCTAGTTAAAACAAGTCTCCAAGTCATATCAGAGGGATTTCCAAGACTCGATGTTCTCAATTAAAAGGATTTATGTCCAAGTCAAACAAGAAGCTACACAACAAAGAATGTGATCAAGGTTTCATGAGAATTCAGTCCAAACAAAATTTAGCTAAGAAGGAGATTACAACTCATTGCTCATAGCATATACTGTATACCTCAAAAGCAACTAAAAATGAGGCTACAACTCATTGCTTATAACATATAGCTCTTATACTATACCTAAAACTACAAGAATACTAGAACAAATTATATATATGGCAAAATTTTAGCTTTATATAAATCAAGTTTCTTCTTCCTGTCTCTCACCAACCCCCTTTCTCTCTCTCTCTCTCTCTCTCTCTCTCTCTCTCTCTTTCTCTCTCTCCATCCCAACGTCTCGTGTTACAATAGGGTCCATGGGAGATAGCGGGTCCCCAAAGATTCCGGACATTTTCACACATGTTGTGAAGGTACCGGATAAAGTTCCCAACGATGAGACCCAAGTTCATCAGGTTCTTGAAATGGGAGAACTGAAGGACGAGAATTCTCTATCGATGCCTTTTTTGTTATCGTTTAGAAATCTCACCTACAGTGTGAAGCTTGGTCGAAAGATACCAATTTATTGGGTATTCCAGGACCTCCATCGCATATACACAACTGCATGGATCCCAACTAAGGCAACTAAGCTTTATGATACAAAAGTCCTATTAAATGATGTATCTGGAGAGGCAAGAGACGGAGAGATTCTTGCAATTCTAGGTGCGAGCGGATCAGGGAAAACTACATTACTTGATGCCTTGGCTAACCGAATAGCCAAGAAAAGTTTAGGAGGAACTGTCACACTTAACACTGAACATTTGGAATCACGTCTTCTTAAAGCAATCTCTACATACGTAATGCAGGACGATATGTTGTTTCCAATGCTAACTGTTGAAGAAACACTCACATATGCAGCGGAATTCCGACTTCCATCTACTTTATCAAAGCTAGAAAAGAAGTGTAGGGTTCAAGATGTAATCAACCAACTCGGCCTCGAACATGTGACCAAAACCATCATTGGGGATGAAGGTAATCGAGGAGTTTCAGGTGGGGAACGCCGTCGTGTTTCTATTGGGGTTGAGATAATCTCTCGACCAATTATTCTATTTCTAGATGAGCCAACATCGGGGTTGGACTCCACTAGCGCGTACATGGTCATGAAAATCTTGAAGCGGATTGCTCAGAATGGAAGCATAGTCATAATGTCTATACACCAGCCCAGTTATCGGATTCTTGACATGATAGATCATGTTTTATTATTAGCTCAAGGACATATGGTTTACTCTGGACCCACAGAACATCTAACTTCTCTTTTTGCAGATTTTGGGCACCCAATATCAGCTAATGTGAACTGGGCTGAGTTTTCCTTAGATCTCATCCAGGAGCTGCAAGATTCACCTGGAGGCATTCATGCATTAGTTAAATTCAGTAAGTCATGGTCTGAGATGAAGAAGTCCAAAAAAGATGCAACAACTTGAGGCGCTCGCTTGGAAGGAGGTGAGGCGGCCGCCTGGTCCTCAACCCGGTACTCAACCTCTGATTCGTCTCCTGCATCACTAACACTGACACATTTTAACACTAACACTGATATTTTTTTACACTGTCACTTAATAATACATGTACTGGCACTATTTATACTAGTCTGACACTTTTTACACTGGTACTTTATTACACTAACACTGACACTTTTTTACACTAACACTGACACTTAATAATACATGCATTGACACTCTTTACACTGACACTTTGTTACACTAACACCTTTTTACATTGACACTTAATAATACATATACTGACACGATTTAAACTGATAATTTGTTACTAGCAATAGCGGGGGAATCAAAACACATTTTTTATAAGTTTAAGGAAAAACGTGTTTTTTTTGTAAGATTTTGGCGTTCAAAAATAAATAAAAATTAAAAATATACTCCCTCCGTCTCATTTATTACTTCACCATTTTGAAGGTGGCACGCAAATTAAGAAAAAAGGTTAGTGGAGAAAGTGTTGTGAGTATAAAAGTAAAATAGGAGAGAGAATGAATAGAGGAAATAGTAAAGTTGATTGGTGTTGTGAGTATAAAAGTAAAGTAGGAGAGAAAATTAGTGGGTGAAATAGTAAAAATTCTTTGCCATTTTAGGAAAGGTGAAGTTTTTAACGAAACACCCATTTTGACAAAAGGTGAAGCTTCAAATGGGACGGAGACGGAGGGAGTATATATTTTCAGTTGTATCCCTGTGGTTTTGATTGGAATAGATGATGCCCTTGATCGATTAGTTCTAAGTCCCGCCTAGGTTTCGACTAATCCCGACTAGTACCCGCCTAGACGCTAGGCCCGGCTCTGCCGCCTAGCGCTTTTTAGAACCTTGATGACAAGCTAGGTAAGTTTTGTTGGGAAAAATCAAATTATACTTTGCATTATAATATTATTACATTGTTCGGATGTGAATATTTATTAGGGAATTTGACCCGAAAGTTCCTTTTTGAACAAATAACTTCTCTCAAGTTTCTCATTAAATCGAAATGACCGAAAAGTTCTTATTCAGTAATATATAATACTGCATGCAATATTATTATATTCACTCATATGTGAATATAATACTGCATCTATAATACAACATGGTGAAGGAACTTCTCGAGCATATGATACATTTTTAGAACTTCTCGATCACTCTCCCTATTTATTAATATTTTACATCAATTCTGAAGAAAAATTAATTGAATATCGATTAGGAAGGAAAAAAAGAGCATCTCTTTTCCTAAAACGTCGAAAAAAAATAGTGCTTTTGTTTTTTGTGTAGTTTAAAAGTTAAACCACAAAATATTGAATGCTTTATGTAGGTGTGTATTTAGATAACTCTTGATTTCTTGTGAATATCCCAACAAGTTGTATTATAGTGATAATCCTTGGTGTGAACAACAAAATCTAATGTTATGTTGTTCTAATATTAATAGTGACGTTTTTGATGAACTACAAAACTTGCTGTGGGTACAAGATTCTTAAAGTCTGAGGTTCCATCTTAAAACCAATTGGTGATAAGGAGAGTGACCCAGGATCTTTATATATTATAGACAAGGTTTGTCAATTTCCCAATGTGAGATAATATCTCTAATAAATACTCCCTCCGTCCCATGTCATTGCAAACCATTTTTTCCTGCACAATAATTAAGAAATATTATTAAGATAATGAAAATGTGTGGTAGGAAATGAAGAGAGAGAATGAGTGGAGTTAATAGTAGGTTGGTTGAATAAATTGTATGGTGAAAAATGAAGAGAGAGAATGAGTGGGTGTGGTAGGGTGAATATAAAATAATAAATTTGTTTCCATTTTGAGTAGTTTGCATTCACGTGGGACGGATCAAAATGGAAATAAGTTTGCATTCACGTGGGACGGAGGGAGTATTTATGGTCGACACAAAGAAAAGAAAGGAAGGGTCCGCTTACGAGTTTTTAATGAAGAGAAAAGAAAGTGAGGGGAGGGAAAAGGAGAGAAAAGAAAGGGAGGGAAGTGAATTTAAATTCCTTCCGATGTATTTTCGAGTTAGGAAGGAAATGAAAGAAAAATCAAAATTTTCTCTCCTCATGCTTTCGAGTTTTGGAATGAAATGATAAAAAATAAAAGAAAATGACTTCTATACCCTCGATCATCAACAACAAGGTTGGCCGGAAGCCCAAGAAACGGCCTAGGTCATCATCGTCAGCTGCACAAGATCAAATTGGTGCTTCAGGTAATGATTCTGATTTGTTGGTTGCTGGAAAAATCAATACTTGTGATGGACTTCCTGACAAAACCCTAGAAGTTGAAAATTTAGGGGATTTCCACATTAATGATGGTGATGCTGTTGCTGCAAAGAAGAGTAGGATTGTTGATTTGCCTGCTAATTGTGATGTGAATTTGAGTTGAAAATTTAACACTTTGAAATGTAATAATTTATGTATATGAATGTAATAGTTTATACAAGTAAATGTAACACTTTGATAGATGAAATTGTAACATATTTATATAGATAATGTAATACTTTTACATGTATCATGATAAATTTGAACTCATTGTAACTTATTGTTTGAAAACATATAGATATCTATACATATGTGTTACAATTATGTACAAATACTATTACATATAAATAACACGTTTGTTACATTTTAGTTATAATAAGTATTACTTTTGCCAAACGAAGAACACATAGGGAAAAACACTATCACTTTTCTGTATATATGTATTACTTTAATGTATACAAACTATTACTTTATATGCATACAATCATTACATTATGTTATAGTAACTATTACTTTTCACAAACCGAAAAAAAACCATTATCACACACTTCACCAAGAAAAATCTTAAAGATTTTTTTTTCACACACACACACACACACATTCAATTCAATCATGTCAGCAGCATCAACTCACTACTACATTTTTGAACAAATGTAACGCATCAAATGAAACAATGATTTAGAATGGCGTTGCATTATTTCATTAATGCAATGGTTTATTTGAGCTATTATAACAGCTATGGCTTCTGCGTTGCCTTAGGTTTCTAGGCGTTACATTAGATTCTCCTAATGCAACGCCATCAATAAAGCCCTTGCATTAAGTTACTTGGCGTTGCATTATATCCTTTCTAATGCAATAGTTATATTACTAATGCAACACCTTCAATAACACCCTTGCATTAAGTTACTTGGCGTTGCATTATATCCTTCTAATGCAATTGTTATATTACTAATTCAACGCCTTCAATAACACCCTTGCATTAAATTACTTAGCGGTACATTATATCCTTCTAATGCAATTGTTATATTACTAATGCAACGCCTTCAATACCACCACCACTACTACAACCACTACTACCACTACTACCACTAAAACTAATACCACTACTACTACTACCACCACTACTACCATTACTACCACCACCACTACTACCACTACCACTACCACCACTACTACCACTACCACTACTACCACTACCACCACTACTACCACTGCCACTACTACCACTACCACTACTACTACTAATGCCACCACTACTACCACTACTACTGCTACTACCACTACTACTACCACTCCTACCACTACCACTACTATCACCACTATTACCACCACCACCACTACTACTACTACTATTACTACTACTACTACCGGTATCAGTACCACTACCACCACTACTACCAGTACCACTACCACTACCACTACCACTACTACTACTACCACCACTATTACCACTACCACCACTACTACCGCTACAACCACTACTACTACCACTACTACTACCACTACTACCACTACCACTACTACCACCACTACCACCACCACTACTACTACCACCACTACTACCACTACCACCACTACTTCCACTACCACCACTACCACTACTACCACCACTACCACTACCACCATTACTACTACCACCCCTACTACTATCACCACTACTACTACCACTACCACCATTACTACCACTACCACCACCAATACCACCACCACCACCACTCCCACTACCACCACTACTACTACCACCACTACTACTACCACCACTACTACTACCACCACTACTACCACTACTACCACTACCACTACTACCACCACCACCACCACCTCCACCACTACTACCACTCCTACCACCACTACTACTACTACCACCACTACTACCGCTACTACCGCTACTACCACTACTACCACCACTACCACTACCACCACCACCACCACTACTACTACCACCACTACCACTACCACTACTACCACTACCACTACTACCACTACTACCACTACCACCGCTACGCCACTATCACTACCACCACTACCACCACCACTACTACCACCACTACCACCACCACCACTACTACCACTACCACCAATAACATTTACTTCTAACAGTTTTTGAATAAAAAAATTATCTTTTTAACAGTTTTTTGATAAAACAGTTAACTTTTTAACATTTTCTATTAAGTTCTATACTGTATATTAATTTTTTTTGGATAAAGAAGACTATTTTAGACTTTTGTTTACTACATAAATTTTTACAAAAAGTTATGAATTTTGAAAGAAATAAAACTTAACTTTTTTAAAAAATACTCTTCATAAATAAGTTACTTAGCATTGCATTATATCCTTCTAATGCAATATGGCGGATTATTAAATTTAATTTCCCTCTCTTTTTTTTTTTGGAAAAATTCAAACGTTCTGTAATCTAGAAACCCCTTCCTTTCCTCTTTTCTCGTTCCGCGAGACTGTAATCTAGAAACCCTTTTCTTTTCCTCTCTAATTCACTCTCATTTCTCTTCCTCTTCCTCCAGCGCCGACACCACCCGCAGCCATACAGAACGGTGAGAGAAAGATCGAGCAATAATGGTGTCCGGTTCAGGAATCTGCGCTCGATGGGTAGTTGTTGTTGCAAGTCATCACATGCTTGGTCGGTTATCTTCAATTCTAGTTAAAGAGCTTCTCAATGGCCAGAAAGTTCAGACCCTCCGAGATTTCACTTTCTTTCACTCTGTTTTCAAAGAACAACGACAGCCTATGGACGCCAGAGGACAATCAACGACATCTTATTCTTACTCAAATCTCTCCAATCTTGAGGTTTCGACTTCTTTTCCTTCATAAACAATGGTTTGTTGGTACAAGCTGATTTATGTTGTCTGATTTTTCGGTTTTAGGGTTTTTAATTTGGGGGATTTTGTGTGTGTTTTTTTTTAAGATTTTTTTTCTTGTTTATTTCGTATTTATGTTAATTCAATTAGCTTAGACTTATGTTTTGTTATGATTTTATTTTTTTATCTGAATTTCTTCATGCTGCTCTCATATATATGTTTGAATTATAGCCATTGATGAACTTTCAACTACCACAACAAGATGAGGAGTTTGATTGTTATGGGAATAGTAGTCAGGATGAGAGCAGAGGTAGCCAAGGTAAGCACTTTATTCAATTATTTAGCCATTTTTCAATTGTTTCCCATTCTTCGGTATAGCTACAATTATCGATTGGGACCAGTGCTTTAGACTGAATATGTCAGCCGTTTTATTAATATTGTATTACTAGCTGTTAATATTAAAGTCATAATTTCTATTCTTTTTGTGTGATAAGATCAGTATCAATTGTTAATATTATACTGTGTATGTGCTTATTTGGTTTACTTTACTGGCAGTGATATAGTAGGCACAGATCAACCTTTTGCATTTTTTAGTCAGAAGAAAAGATTGACTACAGGTACGTTGTATGGGTGATTACAGTTTTACAACTTTAGCATAATCAAGTGTTTCTAGTTAAGCAATATATGTGGTGTTTTGAGCAGGGGAGATGATTGTTGGTCCAACAAATGTGCTGTTCATGGATGAAATATCAAATGGCTTAGATAGCTCGACAATATATCAGTTAATTACCTGCCTTCAACAATTGGCACATATTAGCGATGCTATTGTACTTGTTTCTCTTCTTCAAACAGCGAGATTTGTACTTTTACCCTGCTTGGGCATACACAATCCCAACAACGGTTCTTAAAATTCCCATTTCGTTGTTGGTAGCTCTAGTATGGACGTCTTTAACTTACTATGTTATTGGTTATGCACCTGAGCCTGGGAGGTGAGTATCCCATGACTAGTTTTTTATCAATCACACATTTGATAGCTTCTGATAATTGGTTTATACCGCTAGGGGCGTGGTAATTGAAGGCATTGAACTTAATTCCTCACATTTCCTAAAACTCCAGCTTCACTACTTAACTACCGTTTAGGGTTACAGAAGCTTGATCACTATTTACTTGACAGATTACTATCTCACCCCCTCCCCCTTCAAAGAATCCACTTTTGAAGTCAAGCTGCTAAAGAGTATCTTTAACATCCATGTATACTCGTTAAATTGAAATTTCATTTTTCGCATATCTGTTCTGTAGGTTCTTCCGCCAGCTAGTTCTACTTTTTGCTATGCACTTGATGTCATTATCCATGTTTCGGTTCTTGGCGTCAATCTTTCGGACAATTGTTGCTTCGACAACAGCTGGTAGTTTGTCGATATTGTTTCTCTTAACATTTGGTGGCTTCATTATACCACATCGTAAGTTTTCTGTAAATGAATTTCTTGCAAAGAGATGGCAAAAGGTTTCGATAGTGACATTTTATGAGTTCTCTGCTTTATGTGGCAATGCAAACATAATTGATGTCGAGTTAGCTTTGCTGTTATGCATAGTCTTCACTGTTTGCTATGAATAATTACTCTTTAAACTCTCTTACAAGCAGATGCTTCCCACAAACTCGACGATAGGCCAAGCAATACTTGAAAGCCGTGGATTATATTACGATGGATATTATTTCTGGATATCACTTGGTGCCTTATTTGGGTTCACAATGGTTTTCAACACTGGTTTTACCTTGGCATTGACTTTCTTAAATCGTAAGTGCATATTTGTCCGAAATAGATATCAAGTTATTTCATATATTTGAACTGGGTTATGTTTTGCAATAGTTCAGCTCCTGGTTCTCGTGCATTGATTTCAAAGGAAAAGCTCTCTCAAATACAAGCAAGTGAAGGATCCAAAGGTGATAACCATGTAGAAAAAAAGTCCTCAAGTCCTTCTGATCAAACTCCTATGGAACGTGATAAAGGTCCCTAGATTTTTGTATGTTTATACTTGAATTTAGTTTATGCTCAGATAACCTTAGTAGCAAATGACATGTCTCCTCTAATTTCGCAGACATAATGGTTTTACCTTTTCAACCACTTACGATAGTCTTTCAAGATTTGCAATACTCCATTGACACCCCTTTGGTAATCTTCAAACCTGTTTTCAGCTGTTCGTATCATGTTAAATTGGGTGGGTTTACAAGTTTGAGTTTGACTTTCAGGAAATGAGAGAACAGGGTTTCGGTTCGAAACTTCTTCAACTGCTCAATGACATAACAAGGGCATTCAGGCCTAGGGTTCTTAAAACATTGATGGGTGTTAGCGGAGCTGGAAAAACAACACTTCTAGATGTTCTCTCCGGAAGAAAATTGTGAGTTAACGAGTTGCATTATTATATATTTATATATTTTTGATAACTCAGTAAGATATTTTGAAAACATAGTAAGATATTAACTTTAGTTGGTCTCTATGTGAACACTGGTACAGTTGGTCTTCTTTGTGTTGTACCTTCCGCACCAATAGTTGTATATCACTGTGTGATATGTGAAAACTTGAGCATGTTGATTAGGACTGTTGTTGGGTTCCTCTTTGGTCTATACTTGAGCATGTTAAACATTTTTTTTGCTGGGAAACTGTGGGTACTCCCTCCGTCCCAAAATTATCAAGAGAAAATTTGAAGGAAAAAATGGGACGGAGTGAGTATTTTACTCCCTTCTCTATGAACTCCTTTGACCGAAAAAGAGATAGTTTCTTTGGAATGAATCTTGAATGACCCTTGAGCATGACATGCTTGTTGCAAATGTGTGTATGTTTCCGTTCAATGACTTTGTTATAAATGTTGTCAATTTTTATTGAGTTGATAACACTTGCTTCTTCATGTGTGCTGTGCTGAAGGTGTTTTCTATTCTAATCAATTATGTTTTAACTCGTAGGTACATGTTGATCAGCTGTCTTAGCAACAAAATTATAACATCCAACATGGTGGAGGCAATTTTTTGTTTTGCATCATTTAATGGGGTGTAGTTAAGCTATAGTTGTTATGATAGAAGATTATGATCTTTTGGGCACAAACTGTTCATGTGTCTTTTGTAATGTGTCGTTAGGGCACGAAACTTATGTTACTTATTATGTGTCGTTAGGGCACGAATCTTGTCAATGCATATTACCTTTTATGTTAATTGAAACCCTTTTTTTTTGTCAATATTATGATTTTATTATGATTTATTTAACAGTAAAATAATAATAATAATAATATAATAATAATAATAATAATAATAATAATAATAATAATTATTATTATTATTATTATTATTATTCTCTGTTCTAAAAGACCCCGCCTAAGGGCGCCTAGGCCCCGCCTAGGCGCTAGGCCCCTCTCCAACGCCTAGTTCTAAGCCCCGCCTAGGTCCTGACTAATCCCGACTAATCCCGATTAGTCCCCGACTAGTCCCCGCCTAGGCGCTAGGCCCGGCTCCGCCGCCTAGCATCCGCCTAGCGCTTTTTAGAACCTTGTTATTATTATTATTACAATTATGTAGCCGTTGCATTAGGTGCTTATCAATTTTTTTATAAGTGTTGCATTAGAAAAGGACTGTTGCTTTATTTCACTTAACAAGTCGTTGCATTAGAAAAGAACCGTTGCTTTATTTCATCAAACGAGCCGTTGCATTATATATCATTATCGTTGCATTAGAGAATTACCGTTGCATTATTTCACCAAACGGCCCGTTGCATTAGATGTCACTCTAATGCAACACAAAGAAAATGTCGTTGCATTAGATTAGTTCTTCGTTGCATTAGACCTAATGTCACGGGACAGAATGCGAGGGTCCTCTGACGTTGCATTAGAGCTAATGCAACAAGGAATGGTCTCTATGGCAACAAATTTAGGCGTTGCATTAGACTTTAAATGTAGTAGTGACTTCAGTAGTAGTGTGGAACAGAGAAGAAGAAAAAGCTTTTGAAATCGCCATTTCTCTGCACTTGATTGATGATTCTGATGACCAATTACTGGTGGAGGATATCAACGATATTGAATCCGACTTAATTCCGATTCCCAAGTATGTTGGAGAGGAAGCTTCATCGTCTTCGGCAAAGGTTAGTAATGGCTTAGCCGGTCCGTCCAACTCCAGTCGACATTCCAATCGTAATTACAGCAATGGGTTTGCCGGATTGGGCAGGAGTCTAATGGGTCAGGTGGTGGTGGGAAAGGGAGTTCGGGTCATGGATCTGACCCGTCTCATGGATGAGACGGGTATTCTTGTTCTCATATAAGTCTTTGTCTTTTTAAAATCGAAAGCAGGGCCTTAGTATATGCATGTTTATTTATTTCCTTTTTGGACGTTTCAATGTTATGATTACTAATCCAAATTGTTAAAGAGATTTACTTGTCATACTAACAATAAAAGTCATACTAACAATAAAAATCTTCAAACCCTTTTTTTTATCCTATTTTACTTTTAATATTTACAACACTTACAATTTTTTTCTTAATTTTCGCGTATTCAATTTTTATAACCGTAACATTAAAACGAAGGATGTTACCTATTGCTAGTTGATTTAGCATTGTTCACCTCATGCTATCAAAGCCATTAACGATAGTCAATGTTTTTCACCATTAAATGTCCATTTTGGTTCAAAGTGCCTAAACATGAGAGTGTGTGATGATGTGCCATTCGCGGGAAAATTCGATTTTTCGTTTCATTGAAAATCAAATAAAACCGGAAAACGGAGTCGCCACGCCATTTTTGTTTTAAGGGTCAAAACTTTGAAAAATGCCCGAGATTAGAGATTTGGGTTCGGAGGTCATGTTACACGCCGGGAAGGACGTTAGTGTGCACCCGGAATGCCTCGTAAAACGAGTCTTCCAAGCTGAAAATCATATGTGTGTGTGTGTGCGTGTGTTTGTGTGTTTTGGCCAAAATAAGTTGAAACTCAGAAAAGTAAAAATTGGGAATTCTTTATTAGACTTTGGTCAGATCCCATGATTTTTGGTGTGATTTTTGGGTAGAGTTTTGGTGCTCAAAAGATTTTTGGAAATTGAAGAGCACTTCTGCCAGAATGAAAAAGGCAGTGGACACTTGATTTTGAAATGGATTTAAGGGCTTCAAAACTTCATAATCTGAGAAAACTCAGAGAATGAAAGTTGTTCCAAACACCTCAAATAAGATATCTGTGAAAGAATTTTTCATTTTAGAGAAGATTTGAGGACGCAAAACCTTCTGGAAATCTCAGATATGAGATCTGGACTCCCAGAGACTGGTGATCTGACCTTCAAAATAAAATTTGAAAAAGGGAGTTTTACTCACGTAAAAAATAAAGTAAAAATATGTATGGAAATCTCTGGATGTTGGCTACAAAAAGTGTTTTGTAGTCAACACCAAATTCAAAGTTTATCTGTGTCCAAAAAATTAGACCATGGACTGGGGTCTTAGAAAATTGCTACTGGACAGCAACTTCTCAAGAAGGAAAACATGATTTTAAAGGGGGTTTTGCATCCATGCTTGTCCCCATTTCCCTAGGTTTTGATTAGTGATCACTTGAAATTTTAGTGGTGAATCAACTATATCAAACCATCCTTGGGGTACATTAGGACTAAGCACTTCATTTGCTTGGGAAGGGGAATTTTATCATTTGAAAAAGAGATTTGATGTATGAAAATGATTTTTAGGGTTTTGAAAATGTGTTTTCTTTGCAAGTAAGTAAGAAAACTTTGAAAATAATGTTGATCCTTGTAGAAGATCATCCATTGAGATGAACTTCCATGGTGATCTTCTTGGATCTAAGACAAGAAGATGAACAAATTACATTTTGGAGTTTGAAAATGCATGCATGGATGAATTTTAGGGTAAGGAGAGGGAGGTTATACCTATCTTCCTTGTGTTTTGTGTTTGAATGGATTCAAAGGCTTGAATGTGTTTAGGGTTTGAAAGTGTTTAGGGTTGATGATTTGAGTTGGTTAAAGAGAAAACAAGTAGATAACAATGAAGTCCTCTATGTTTTCTCTCTAGTCCTCCTCCTAAAGGGTGATTTGAGCTTGAGTTGGTGTATGTATGAGAGTATGTATGAGAGTGATTTGAAAGTATTTTGAGTGAGTGGGATTTGGGAAAGATTGGAGAGAAAATGGTGGCAATTCAAGTGAATTCCCACTGTTTTCTCTCTATTTTCGCCAGTGTTGTTCTTTGTGAGTGATTTGTGTTGTGTAAACTGAGAGAGGAGGGTTCAATTTATAGCCCTCTGTGAGAAGCAAACATGTCCGCGCGGATCTCCTTGACAGCGTGCACTGTTCATCTGCTACAGTGCTGGCTTTTGGACAGGAGGAATATTTTTCAAAAAATCAAACAGAAACTGTTTTTCAACTTGCTGTTTCGGGATTTTCTTAATTCTTTTGCTTTTTGAGATTCCTTTGAAGGTTTATCTTTAAATAGCAATGCCCATTTTTCCCTCACTTTGTTAGAAAAGTTAGGAATGTTAGGAATGTTAGTAATGTTATAACTTTCGTTAATTTTCTAACGAAAATGCTAACAAGCTCAAATTGGAGCACTTACAGTAGCCCCTCGGCGACGACGCTTTCGAATGAAGCGGGGTCGTCGATAAGAGTAAGGCTCCATATTTGGCAGGATGATCAAGTGATCGAGTGGCTGAACCTATTTAATAGGCTACCTACGTATCCTTGAGAGGAATCAAGCCAGCCGTAGTTCGGGTCTTTGACCCTAGAGTGACTATTTTAGGGAAATTGCCCTAAGGTTTGACTATTTTTGGGAAGTCGCCCTATGGTTTGACTATTTTTGGGAAGTCGCCCTATGATCTGACTATTTTTGGGAAGTCACCCTAAGATCTGACTATTTTCGGGAAGTCACCCTATGATTTGACTATTTTTGGGAAGTCGCCCTATGGTCTGACTATTTTTGGGAAGTCGCCCTAAGATCTGACTATTTTTGGGAAGTCGCCCTATGATCTGACTATTTTTGGGAAGTCGCCCTATGATCTGACTGTTTTTGGGAAGTCACCCTATGATCTGACTATTTTTGGGAAGTCACCCTATGATCTGACTATTTTTGGGAAGTCGCCCTATGATCTGACTATTTTTGGGAAGTCGCCCTATGATCTGACTGTTTTTGGGAAGTCACCCTATGATCTGACTATTTTTGGGAAGTCGCCCTAAGATCTGCCTATTTTTGGGAAGTCGCCCTATGGTTTGACTATTTTTGGGAAGTCGCCCTAAGATCTGACTATTTTTGGGAAGTCACCCTGGTAATGATTTCGGTTTGTCGAATTAGGGGATGATTGCGATTTATCGCTTTCCTCGTGTTGTGTGTGATAGCATTTTAGGTGCCTCAAACCTTAATGATGGGGTCTTAGGTGCCTTGAACCTTGATGATGGCGTCTTAGGTGCCTCGAACCTTGATGATGGCGTCTTAGGTGCCTCGAACTTTGGTGATGTCGTTTTAGGTGCCTCGAACCTTGGTGATGGCGTCTTAGGTGCCTCGAACCTCGATGATGGCGTCTTAGGTGCCTCAAACCTTGATGATGGCGTTTTAGGTGCCTCGAACCTTGATGATGGTGTCTTAGGTGCCTCGAACCTTGGTGATGGCATTTTAGGTGCCTCAAACCTTGATGATGGCGTCTTAGGTGCCTCAAACCTTTGTGATGGTTTGACGGTATTTGGGAGTCACCCGAGGTTTGACTGTTTTTTGGGAAGTCGCCCTAAGATTTGACTATTTTTGGGAAGTCGCCCTAAGACTTGACTATTTTTTTGGGAAGTCACCCTATGATTTGATGATAACGTTCTTTTAGAAAAGTAGTTGACTAAGATATGCTTTCATACCTGTCTTTGTGCTTACTGTAGGCTATAGGAAGGAGTGAGGCTTCGGTGATGTTGATGAAGAGTTGTTGGGTTGCAGTTTCTGCTGACGATTTACTGTCTTTGGAGGCATTTTGACCTGAAGGGGGGGAGTTTGGTTGAGTCTGCATCTTGCTGGTGATCGTCAACCTTGTAGAAGTTGTTGAGCTTGTCTTCACATTGGGACTTCTTGCTTTTGAGAACTTGGTGTCTCTGACCGATTTTCATTTGAGAACTTGGCATCTCTGACCGATTTTCATTTGAGAACTTGGCGTCTCTGTCCGTACTGTATTTGAGAACTTGGCGTCCCTGACCGATTTGCATTTGAGAACTTGGCATCTCTGACCGTACTGTATTTGAGAACTTGGCGTCTCTGACCGAACTGTATTTGAGAACTTGGCGTCTTTGACCGAACTGTATTTGAGAACTTGGCGTCTCTGACCGAACCGTATTTGAGAACTTGGCGTCTCTGACCGTACTGTATTTGAGAACTTGGCATCTCTGACCGAACTGTATTTGAGAACTTGGCATCTCTGACCGATTTGTAGACACTGGAGGTGATCTGCACATGGTTTGCCTGGAATCATCTCTTGCCGAAAAGGGGGATTTGATTTCTTGCAATTTTGTTGAAACCATTGATTTTGAGCTTTGGTAAATATCTCCCTTGTTGAGGGTAAGTCTCAATGGCGAAGGAAGATGGTCTTTCACGTTTGGATTCCTGCATTGGTTAGTAGAGAGGAAGATGCATATATGACATTCATGATGACAGATGCATGCATAGAACCAAAAATGATTGTGAGAGTATCACTGCGTATGTTCGCGAGATGATGCATTTACTTGCTTAAGATGCACCTAGCCTAAGCTTTTGGCAGGGAAATTATGATTTATGATCTTCAATCACTTAGGATTTTTCCTATTGATTCAAGTTTTGTGCATGCTACATGAGCCCTGGGGAGATTTTTGTGGGGATACAGGTGGACTGTTTGGGACAAGCTTTGTGCAGGTGGGGTGATATCCTTTGGTCGCGGACTGAATTGCATGTCATTGATGAGGTCAATTTTGATCTTGGGATGAAGTTGGATTTGAACCCCGGGTCTCGATTGAAATTTCTTTTCAGTTTTGAACATTTGAAGCTGATGCTGACAGGTTCTAGCATCAAAGTATGTTGATACGAATGAACCCTCTTTCGCTTGGGTTAGTTGTGACTTGACATGACTTGGCGAAATGCTGATATGAGGAGATTCCCAGTTTTCAACCTTTGATGATGCAGGGAGTTGCCATATATCAAGTTCTAAAGCTGAAACTCCAAGATAGTTGTTGAGGTGACTAGGCCTTTCTTCTGAAGATAGGTATGACTTGATAAAGCCCCATTCCGTGGAAAATACATGGAGAAAGCCACAGACGCTTTCGATTTGATGAAGCCCCGGAGTTCGACAAAACGTTACTACAGGGGTCCGGTCAAAGGTTTGGCGTAAAGCTGACATACTGATGAAGTATCCAGCCGATCGATCAACGTGAGAGACCTCGAGGTGAAGTTGATGTGACCCCAGACTCGTTGCAGCATTACGTCATGGAGTGAGAAACCCATCTTTGATAACAACTATGCAACTAGAATCCTCCCTTCGAAGGGCGTCTTCCATATGGGAACTGTTAGCCATAGTGGCACTTGGCTTGTTCATGGCTTCGATCATATTCACCCTATGGTTTTTCTTAGGGAATGGATTGTTGACTGTGTTGGGCCCTTGGGGTATCCTTTTCGATCAGTTTTCACACCGCCCTTTTTCAGGAGCATACTAGTGGGGAGCACAGAGTTTAGTTGTGTCCAAAGGGACACCGGGATCCATGGGCTGATGGTTGTCTGGTCAAACCTTCCTTCACAAATCCCTGAAAGACGTCGCTCAAAGGCACTCCGAAATCTTCAAGCTTAAAGCTTCGCGACTTGGGCACATCACCTTTCCTTGGCACGAAAGGAGTGACATTTTTGCAATCCTGTCCTGAATAGGGCTGGGCAGGAGTCGTGTCGGAGGTGGAAAAAGCCCGGTATCTGTAAGCAGGTGCAACAACTTGCTGCTGATTGTAAGCCCTCTCAAATTTAGCACCGGAATTGATCATTGCCCGTAGATCCGGATAGGGGAAATTGCTAAGTGAGGCCCTCAGATGTGGTTTCAGGCATGACTGAAAGATGTCTAGTTGTTCCTCTTCAGAAGGAGGAGTTGCCATCTTGCTTGTAAAAGTCCACGATGTTCTCGTCGGGACGCTGCATTGTTGTCTGCAGGTCAACTCTATTTGCTTCCTACTCCAAGTTAGCTAGTAATATGGTCCCATGTAGCCCTGGCCTCGGGTTTTAAGCGGAAGAACCATTTTAGAGCACTGGACTTCAAAGAGAGACCGAAATAGTCAGCCAACTGCTGATTGGTGCCCCTTTTGACCTTCATTGCCAAGGTATACGTGTCCAGATGGGTTTTCGGGCATGCAGTGCCATCACGAATTTGTGGGGAACAAAGGAGTCCGGGTTCGTTGGCCGGAAAGCAGACTTCTTAGCAGTCAATTCAGCAATCTGTGCTTTCATTTCCTTGTGTCGTTCCATGAACCAAGCCAAATGAGGGTCTTATGGTGGAACCATGGCATTCAAACCAGCGACTGAGCTATAGAGAGGAGCTACTGCGGCGGAAGACGAGGTGGAGGGAACGGCCGATCTGGGACGTAGGTGAAATCCTGTCCTTGGCCCGAATCACCCAGGGAGCTCGAGTAGGACCACAGGGCAAAGGGATAGAACCTTGCGGCGTCTTTGTTGATTTTCAACGCAAAGAGGGCGAAGCGATCTTGATGTAGGCTGGGTAACTCGGATTTCCGGAGTGAGGCCCATAAGTAGGCTTAAGTGCGAGCTGCTTTGTCCCCTTATTGTTGAATTGCATAGGCGAAGGTGCATAACCGGGGGTGCTGCGGTCCTGGTGATTCCGATGAAACTGGGATGGAGGCTTGGTAACCCATCAAAGCCGAGTGAGGAATGGATTTGTGAAAATTTGTGTGAGGAGCGGGCGAGCTAGCATCATTCGAGGAGGGGCTCCCGGCGTTGCCCTGGACCAGGCGTGGAAGCATTCCAAAGCTGTTCTGCGAAGGCCCCGATAGATTGGTTCCAAACTAAGGTGGGATTCCAATTTCTTTGTGGCATTCCAAGGTAACCCCAACCATGAGAAGACATTCCGTGCGATTTTGCCCCCGCCGAGGAGCCGCGAACCGATCGGTCACGTTAGGCTGCATGGGTCCAGTAGTACGTATTTGGGGTTTCTTTGTCCCGTTGAGACGGTCATGAAGGGATCTTGTGAGGCTTGTGCGGTGCGGGGATTGGATATCTTGAACTAGGTTGCCGTCAAGGCATTTCAAAGCTGATGTAACGAGAAGCTCTGGCGATCTGTACCGAAGCTGGCAGGCGTACCAAGCTTCTGTGACATACCGAGCTGACCCCGACTGCTTTGAGGCATACCATACTCACCCAAATCGGACTGAAGTCAACTTGTTTCCCCAAACGACTGTCCTGCAGGCGAAGCGTGAATGTATACCGGCCAGAAATTTGAAAGGATGGCTGATTCGCAAGTTGAGAAGAGTGTGAGGAAGGTGGTGGTAGTCTGTCTGGCCAAGATAGGGATGGGGATCCTCTTCCTCTTCTACCGTGAAAGTCCCATCGGGGTTGAGGGCAATCGTCAAACCATAATTTCTGACATCTTCCAAGGATGAACATCGAAACCTCATTCTGATTGGCACAAGGAGTTTTTATGGACTCGGATTCCAATATTAGCCATGGAAATATGATGAACCTCTGGTCCTGGTTAAAATTCCGTCCTCATCTTTGGACATCAAAGAACTGCACTTGACAAACCCATGACCAACATGGCGATCAAATCTCACTTTGCTTGGCGGAGCCTTGGTGCGAAGAGATGTATTTGCGAAGTCTTGATTTTGAAGAAGTGACTTGGCAAAGCCTCGCCTCATATTGTGAATCGACACAATTAGAGAGGCTTCAACCTGGTAGGCATTGCGGGCCCGATGCGAACGAGACCCAACCCATCTTGTAGCAAAGTGAAGAACCAACGTGGACCCGACGTGATCAGAGAAGCCCCACAAATGGCTTGACGAAAGTCCTCCCTCAAAGAGTACAGTGCAGCTCTAATGTAAATTGACTTGTCATGTAGCAAAAGAGGCAACCCATCCTTCTATATTTACTTTATTATTTTCTTTAGTCAATTAGTCAACCATAAAGGAAAGACAATGCGGAAATGTATACTGCGAGGGCATATATTTTTCGAAAAGTGGGGATGAATCCCCGATTTGTATTATTTGATGGCCTCATTTGATGAAGGCACAAAAGAACTCGCTTTGGGTTTGACTCTTTTGAGAGAATATAAGCACAACAAGGTGTGGAAAAGTGTATGGAAGCCCCTGCTGACAGAAAATTAGTGTTTAGCTCTATTTTTCCTATAATGTAGAAAAGGAAGACTTGTCGAGACATCTGAAAACATGTTTTATTCAAAATGATCACAAGATTGCTTAAAACCCTTTATTAATGTTCGGGTTATTCAACCCCTAATCTCGATATGAACAAACATTTAGATTAATTAGGAGGAGAAAGTCAACTGATACCAAGAGTCGAAGTTGGCGAATGGTGAAGAGGGATTGTGTATATGAGGGGCCATTGATGAGACCGAATTTTCTGGGATTTGAATGTGTTTATGACCGGACCATTTCTGGTTGCCTACGTTCCCCTTAATATAAGGAGCTCAGGTCGCCGTAGTTCGGGCTTGAACTGTGTTTGGCTTTAGAAAAGGGGTATGAACATTTGTGGTACTTTTGGTGAAAAGGCTCGGATAGGAAGTTTGGATGATAAGGTGCGGGCCTTGAGGTCTTGACAAGTCATTTTGAGCAATTCCGTTGCTTCTTGATCGTCGTCCTTTATCGGGGGAGAAAGATTTTGAATGCGGCTTAAGGGCTTATGATATGTTTTTGCCATTGCTTTAACTCAAGCTCCCTTGTTGTCGACAACTTCCGTTCTTCGGGCTTTAATTTTGCCCATATGTCAAACCTTCCGATCGGCGGTCTTTGGGTCCCCGGCCTCATTTTTTTTTGAAGCTTTTGATTTATTTTTTTGAAGCTTTTTTTTTTGTTTTTGTTTTGAGCACTTGAGGACGAAGGCAAGCTTCGCTTGAACTTTCTTGATGCATGGGGCGGAGGCAAGTCCCTGTTTTTTTTTTTTTTTCGACATGGGGTCGATCTCCGTCTTGAGTGACCTTTGTTGTTCTTCGATCGCCGCCATCGTTGACTTGGTCAAGGTGATGATGGGGACATGTTTTGGAAAGTGTATGGCTTGATGGAGGCCTTTATGAGGTGAGGAAAGTGTATAGGGAGGGCATTAGTTGACTTTCTCGCACCAATTAATTAAAATCTTAATCATTTCCAGAGATTATTTGTTGAGCAATGCGAGTGATCATTTAAAATAAAACCATTTCATTAAATGTAATGTAGGTGTGCAAATAATGTCTCAAGTCTAGGGAGAAAAGAAAAAGACTCTTTTATAGAAAATTTAAGATTAACTACAATGTCCCAGGAGGACTTGATTGAACGAAGAAAGTACTAGAACCTACGAAGGTTGACTAAAAGACTGTTTTAATATTAAAGGATGGGTAGCCCCTAGTCTAGCTACTCTTTGTTGTTGGACCACGTCTCTATCCTTCAGCAGACTATGCTCGCCTTCAAGGAATTCCTCGCTCACCGGCCCTGACGGTCGCCTCATCTGCCATCAGATCATTATCATCCCATTTAACCTTGGCGTCAGTCGTGAACTTATCGGAGGGCGAGAGTTCAAAGCATTTCACCAAATCCAGCTTTGCCATGGCCACATGCTTGTTGCAGTCAAACCATCCATTCTCAACATTTGTTGCGACTAAATCATCTGGCTTGTCGAGTCCATTGACTTCACGAGCTTGAATCATAAAACTCAATCATGTTTACATTCGCGTTGTTTGGGAAATGATCATTGGCGGGGTTGAGATCACCGAGGCGCTCGAGTTTGCCCTTCTTAATTAACCCCGAATTGCCTTTCTCAAAGCCGTACGGTTGTCGGTTATATGACCGTGATGCGTGGAAAGCACAATGCTTAGTGGTGTCCAAAGGGATTTTGGGATCCTTGGGGCGATAGTTTCTCGTGGGTTCGAGGAGACCCGCTTTAGCAAGCTATTTAAAACTTTGCTTAAGGGAACACCCAAATCCTCGGGATGTGGTTTCTCCTTTGGGGAGAATAAATTCTCAATGCTCTTTGATCCGAGATTTGGTCATTGACTTGGTCACCATTACGAATGTGGTTTGCCGGTTTTGGTCTATTGGGGCGCTCAAGCTTGCCCGCTTCGATTAACCTTTGAACCGCTCTCTTCAAGACTGTGCAATTGTCGGTCGTGTGGCCATAATGATCATGGAAGGCGCAGTGCTTACTCATGTCGAGGGGTGCATTTGAGCTCCTTGGATGGTAGTCCCTGAGAGGCTCCAAAAGGCCTTCCCTTACTAAGCCCTTGAAAATCAAGCCCATGGGCGTCCCAAAATCATCAAAATGTTCTCGTTGCCTTAGAGGACCACCGTTTCTTGGTTGCTTTTGGATGCCGTCAATTGTACACAATGCCTTCTTTCCTTTACTGGGTGTCGGAGCCGTGTTGGAAGGGTAAGGTTTATAGCGGTGAGACATGTTCAGACTCGTTGTGTTTCCTCGTGCACGAACCCTTTTGATGTAATCATCGATGTAATCGTCGAGATTCGACCTTTTGTAAACCTCGTTCGTGTCAGATACACAAGATTGGTATGGTGAGATGGCCCGAGTCGAGCGATCGTCGATACTCTCGTTGCTAGGCTTTTCTTGTACCTCCTTAATTGGTTCCACCAATAATCCATTGGACAAGTCAATAGGAACACTAGGACTGCACGACACCGCCACAAGATTGGCATCAGTAAATGAAACCACAGTAGGAAGTACTCTGGTGGGAGGGATGACAGTCTGAGCATTAAAAGCGCGACCGTAACCCTCCTCATAAGGCCTGGCAGTTGCCGAGGATGAGGATATATGACTCGTAATGGGTGGATACCAAGGAGCAGTGAGCACGGATCCAAAAAGATGCAGAAAACATGAGATTTGAGGCATCGTAACAGTAGGACTGAACGTGTCTTGACCGCACTGAGGAACGTGACTACAAGGGTAATGTGCATACTGTACTTGATGAACAGGAGCAGCGGCTTGCGTAAATGCCGGGTGGAGAATTTGATGAGGAGCATTTGACCTTGTCGGACTTCCCAACCGGAGGGCGAGGTAGAGCTTGGAGGATGTTGTGAATACGATAAACCCGATGAAGTGGTGATAAGAGCACAGTGGCCCATGTGATCTTGCAGTATCATAGGGGCAAGTGGGCCTCGAGAAATGGAGGAAGCAAGCTGGCCCCCTCTGAACCATGGAGCCTGAGAAGCGAACTGTCCCAAAATGGCTTGCGAAGCCATGTCAAGCTATTTGAGCTTGAGAAGTCGTGAACCGACCCATTCCGAGATGATGACCCGAAGGCCCGATGTTGTGAAGTAGTAAAGCGGCCCCTTCCAAGGCGTGGGCGAAAGCCAACCGATTCGATCCTGGTGGTGAGATCGAGAGGCACGGGGGCGGAGTTGACCTAGATCGGGTTGAGGAGTATCGAGTGTAGGGTGAGATATGTACCGAAGCCCGACCAATTCCTGGCCCGATGGCCCGGGCCAGGCGAGGTTTTGGAGTAGCGAATCGACCCATTCAAGGCTGCGGGCGAGAAACAGATGATTGAAACCCCAAAGGTGAAAGGCGAGAGGCGCAGGGGAAGTTGACCAAAATCGGACTGTTGAGGAGTATCGATACGATGAGGCCGAGAGGCAGGCTGAGTGATAGGCTGGGGGATGCTTGGCCCATTAGTAGTTCCACACGAAAGGGAACAGGGCATTTGATGGTAGTTGGCATGCCCGGGAGGGTAATTAGTTCCAATCTTCGCATCAACCGTAAAGGTTCCATTAGGGTTGCGAACAATTGTTAGCCCCTGGGTTCTGATACCTTCCAATAACCGATCGATCCGAGCCTCTTGATGTTGTCTTATCTGTTCCAACACCCGATTCCACTTGCTCGGCATTTTGCGGATTTTCGGGTGCGGAGTTGTACGTCCCCCCTGTTCTCCTCGAGTTGGCCATTCTGAAACTTTGAGCTGAAGCGAAGGAGGAAACTGATGAAGTATCTGACTCCGGAATGACTGAGCTGAACAAACGATGACCCGGGGTCTTGATCCAAACTTTGCTTACTATGGAAGGCACAAAAGGGTATGTTTCAGACTCGGGAAAGCGGAACAGGTTGGTGTTTGGGTTTAAGGCTCATGCAACATGCGATTATTCTTTTAAATTTACTTAAAACATGTTTTATTAAACCTAATCGGTTGGAAAAGATTGCTCTTCTTTTTCGCAAACTACTCTGGATCCTGGATCAGTGGGCCCCGTCACTACGTCTATAAGCCCCTCGTATTCCACCTGTGTTTCGACCTCCCTGGGTGGACAGCCCCGGGCGAGGGTCCTATAGGGCAAGCGGGTCCCACCGACCGAAAGAAAAACGATCCTAAAAGTCTGGCGGGTAATCGAGTCTTAACGAGCATTCGATGTAAATTACGGACAAAGATGACGTCACAGTCAAGATCATGCCCGAGGGCTCGACAAAAAGTCGGCATGATTGGGACTGATAAATGTCCACGATTGATCTTGACTTGTTGTCAGTTAAGCCGTAATTAGGCATGGAATAATCATTAATCCTTGATGACTCAGTGTCATGCTGGGAGTCAGTGTATAATTTGTGCCAGTCAGAGCCGAAGTCAAGGCGTCGGTCAATATCTTGGTCAAAGTCTACGGCGGAAAACCGGCAGAGCTTCGACTGATTAGGGTCCCCGAAGATATCGAGTCGGTGTGCCGACAAAGGCTTGAAAGGAAAGGTCTATACACGGACAGGGCATGACACAGACCAGACTAAAAACCAACCGGGTCTCGGACAAAGTGTGTCACGGACAAGTGCATGGTCGACACGAGGCTCCATGGGATGTTTGGGTAGTCCTGTGCTTGCACCGAGAGGCGTAATAAGACCAAACGGGCCGCGACAAGGATTTCCCCGGGTTAGGGACGTAGTGTGCAGTGTACGGTCACGTACGCGTAGTGTGCAAGCAGTCTATATTCTTTTTCTGAGTAAAATAGAAATTTTTTATGTGTCTTAAAAATATGATGCATGATTTTTTTTTTTTTAAATTTACTTTTTTTTTTGAAATTTTTTTTTTTGAAATTTTTTTTTGAAATTTAATGAACACATAAGCACAAGAATTCCGACAGTTAGGGACATGATTCCGACAGTCAAAATTTTGACTTTTTCCGAGGCGGCCGAAACAACACGAAAATGTGCAAAAATCAACACACACAACAAATGATTTTTTAAATGCCGGGACGGAAGCTTGACCCTCAAAAGCTTTTATCTTTTTTTTTTTTGAAAACAATGATACCGGTACGTGGGATTGTTAAACCACAATTTATCCCCGACTCGTGTTAGGAGGCGATAACGGGAAGTTTAATGGTTTCCACCAATATACCAAATATCATTTTTTTAGAAAAAAGCTATTCCCCAGCGGAGTCGCCACTGTGATGATGTGCCACTCGCGAGAAAATTCGATTTTTCGTTTCTTTGAAAACCAAATAAAACCGGAAAACGGAGTCGCCACGCCATTTTTGTTTTAAGGGCCAAAACTTTGAAAAATGCCCGAGATTAGAGATTTGGGTTCGGAGGTCATGTTACACGCCGGGAAGGACGTTAGTGTGCACCCGGAATGCCTCGTAAAACGAGTCTTCCAAGCTGAAAATCATTTGTGTGTATGTGTGTGTGTGTTTGTGTGTTTTGGCCAAAATAAGTTGAAACTCAGAAAAGTAAAAATTGGGAATTCTTTATTAGACTTTGGTAAGATTCCATGATTTTTTTTGTGATTTTTGGGTAGAGTTTTGGTGCTCAAAAGTTTTTTGGAAATTGAAGAGCACTTCTGCCAGAATGAAAAAGGCAGTGGACACTTGATTTTGAAATGGATTTAAGGGCTTCAAAACTTCATAATCTGAGAAAACTCAGAGAATGAAAGTTGTTCCAAACACCTCAAATAAGATTTCTTTGAAAGAATTTTTCATTTTGGAGAAGATTTGAGGACTCAAAACCTTCTGGAAATCTCATATATGAGATCTGGACTCCCAGAGACTGGTGATCTGACCTTCAAAAGAAAATTTGAAAAAGGGAGTTTTACTCACGTAAAAAATAAAGTAAAAATATGTCTGGAAAGCTCTGGATGTTGGATACAAAAAGTTCTTTGTAATCAACACCAAATTCCAAGTTTATCTGTGTCCAAAAAATTAGACCATGGACTGGGGTCTTAGAAAATTGCTACTGGACAGCAACTTCTCAAGAAGGAAAACATGATTTTAAAGGGGGTTTTGCATCCATGCTTGTCCCCATTTCCCTAGGTTTTGATTAGTGATCACTTGACATTTTAGTGGTGAATCAACTATATCAAACCATCCTTGGGGTACATTAGGACTAAGCACTTCATTTGCTTGGGAAGGGGAATTTTATCCTTTGAAAAAGAGATTTGATGTATGAAAATGATTTTTAGGGTTTTGAAAATGTGTTTTCTTTGCAAGTAAGTAAGAACACTTTGAAAATAATGTTGATCCTTGTAGAAGATCATCCATGGAGTTGAACTTCCATGGTGATCTTCTTGGATCTAAGACAAGAAGATGAACAAATTACATTTTGGAGTTTGAAAATGCATGCATGGATGAATTTTAGGGTAAGGAAAGGGAGGTTATACCTATCTTCCTTGTGTTTTGTGTTTGAATGGATTCAAAGGCTTGAATGTGTTTAGGGTTTGAAAGTGTTTAGGGTTGATGATTTGAGTTGGTTAAAGAGAAAACAAGTAGATAACAATGAAGTCCTCTATGTTTTCTCTCTAGTCCTCCTCCTAAAGGGTGATTTGAGCTTGAGTTGGTGTATGTATGAGAGTATGTATGAGAGTGATTTGAAAGTATTTTGAGTGAGTGGGATTTGGGAAAGATTGGAGAGAAAATGGTGGCAATTCAAGTGAATTCCCACTGTTTTCTCTCTATTTTTCGCCAGAGTGTTGTTGCTGTGAGTGATTTGTGTTGTGTAAACTGAGAGAGGAGGGTTCAATTTATAGCCCTCTGTGAGAAGCAAACATGTCCGCGCGGATCTCCTCGACAGCGTGCACTGTTCATCTGCTACAGTGCTGGCTTTTGGACAGGAGGAATATTTTTCAAAAAATCAAACAGAAACTGTTTTTCAACTTGCTGTTTCGGGATTTTCTTAATTCTTTTGCTTTTTGAGATTCCTTTGAAGGTTTATCTTTAAATAGCAATGCCCATTTTGCCCTCACTTTGTTAGAAAAGTTAGGAATGTTAGGAATGTTAGTAATGTTATAACTTTCGTTAATTTTCTAACGAAAATGCTAACAAGCTCAAATTGGAGCACTTACAGAGTGGCAAATGCAATTGTCAATAGGAGTTGGGTACTCATTGTTATATTGGGTACTATAAAAATTCATTTTCACAAATAGTTAAAACTGTTCGTTTTTAATATCTAATTGTTTTAAGTCATAAATTAGATACAAGTTTGATTTAGTATCAAAATACTCTTAGATCGTTTATTTAATATTTGTGATTCTAAATAAATTAAATTAGTGTATATATATATATATATTACATAAATAGATTAGGAAAATAATTGTAAATATAGAGTTAAGTGTTGACTAATATTTGACTTTTTGTTTAGATATGTTTTTATGTATTTTAGGTAGGAAACTCAAGTAAGGAACTCTTGGTGATAAGGAAAGAATCTGAATTTACAGGAAGAGATTGGAAGATCGAATCCTTGTTGAAGAAGGATACTTGGTCCTTTATAAATAGAAGACGTCCGCCTCCATTTGGATGTACGGATTTCACGAGATCAATACAGAGCAATTAAGAGAGAATTTCTTGTGTCTTGAAGATCATATATTGATACTTCGAGATTGATTTGGTGTTTTGATAGTTCTTAGATCAGAACTCGATTTTGATCTTTCGTAGATTGTTTTTCTTTTCATTTTATTTGCTTACTGAGCAACTTGTTCTCTAAACAAGGTTGCAGTTTTATGAAAAGGTTTTCAGCAAGAAGTTCTTTCGGAAGAATTTAATATTCCGCTGCATTTAAATTCTATTTATTAAGTTGTTTTCTGGAAAAAGTTGTTTATTCTGTTGTGATGACACTTTGTGTGCACAACTGTACACACAAGTCTGTGCACTATTAGTTACAGTCCTAGCTACAATTTTTTCAATTGGTATCAGAGCCTTCTCTCGACTCAACTGAGATCGATCCTTGAAAGTAGCCACAATGGATTGTTACCATAACCATAGCCACAACAAACCGCCTACCCTAAATGGTTCAAACTATATCATTTGGAAGACCAAAATGATTATGCACATTAAATATATTGATCATCGTGCTTGGGTTAGTCTTGTTAATGGCTACACTCCTCCCTTGATTGAAATTACCCCAACTACACCTGATGGCAAGGATGAGAGAAATTATGGACCTAAGCCCATAGAAACTTGGACATTTGAGGAAATTGATCTTGCAAACTATAATGCCAAGGCAATAGGAGAAATCTATGACCATGTGGATCCTCATATGTATAGTTTATTCTCTACTCAAACTGTTGCCAAAACTCCTTGAGACATTCTCCAACTTCACTGTGAAGGACCAGCTAGTGTTAGAAAAACCAAGCTAAGAACTTTAATGACCAAGTTTGAAACTTTAAGGATGGGAGAGAATAAAACCATAAAAGAGTACTCAGCCAAAATTTTGGACATTTCAAACGAGTCTTTTTTCTTGCGTGAATCTATATCCAATGCAAGACTCGTAAGTAAAGTACTAAGAACTCTCCCAGAAAAGTTTAATATTAAAATCTCTGTTATTGAGGAAACTCAGAATGTCCAAATCGTTGAACTTGATACTATCTTAGGTATTCTGACTAATTTTGACTTAAATCTTGGGGTACAAGAAGATAGCAAAGTAAATTCAATTGCTCTTGTAAGTGCTCTCAAAGTATCCCAGGATCTTGTTCAACTATCCAAAGATATTGATGAGTCAAACCTGGGAGATGATGAGTGTGCTTTGATTACTCAAAAATTTAATAGCATGTTGAAAAAGAAACGTTTTACTAAGTTTCCAAATTCAGCACACTCTACTCCTTCTACGGTTGAATCATCAAAGAAGGAAATTGTTACAAAGAAGCCTACTTCTGAAGGAAAAAGATCCATTGATTCAATTCAATGCAGGGCCTGCAAAGGTTTCGATCATTACGCAAATGAGTGTGCAAACACTCTTAAAAAGCGTGGAATGAGCTTTTCAGCGACTTTGAGTGATTCTGATGATGATGAACAAACTGCAAATATGTCTATATGGCATCCATCTCAGATCACATTATCTGATAGTGATTCAGATATGGAAGATGTGCAATACTCTGATCGCACAACTTACCACACAACTGAGAACAGTGTGTATACCTGGTTGAATTCTTCAACTGCTGGTGAAACTAACAATGATCCAGTAGAAGAAAAGTGTGCTACCTATGAGGACTTGCACAGTACCTACGTTGAACTCCACACTGATTGGACCAAATGCATGGAGCATCTCAAGGTATTTAAACAGGTAAATGAGAAACTAATTGCAAAAAATCTCAAACTAAAATTTGAGGTTGAGAGTCTGTAAAAAAAAGTGATTCTCAAAAGGACTCCATAGCCAAGTTAGAAGTTTTACTCACAAAGAAAGATATGGAGTGTGAAAATTATAATACAAATCTTGATAAAGAAACAAAAACTCTAACAATGCTGAATACTGGTAAAGCTAAGTTAGAAGAAGTTTTGAAAATGGGAAACCAAGGAAAATTAGGAATTGGCTATGGAGATTCTCTTTTTGTAAAAGAAGGAGCAAGCACTTCATAAGTTCAAAAGGCTAAAAGTGTCTCCTCTACCAAGCCTGTATATACTGCTGAAAGTAGACAAAATAGGAAGAGGAGGTATGTTTGCCATCATTGCTTTGCTCCTGGTCATATTCGACCTTACTGTTACAAGCTAAAGCAGGAACTGGGTTTCGAAAATGTGCGTGGACACTTGGGAACACAGTTATGTGCACAACCGAACATACAACAGTACACACAACCTAAAGCTGGAAGGAAAACTGCCTTGGTAAGAAAGGAAACCATGAACTGTCAAGTAGCCTTCACCTCTCTTCTGAGCAGTATGGAAGGGTCCTGGTATTTTGACAGTGGCTGTTCTCGCCACATGACTGGAGCACGTGAAAATTTCAACGACTACGCACCATTCAAAGGTCGAAAAGTCAATTTCGATGGAGGAGCTCAAGGTAAAGTCATTGGCAAAGGTACGTTGAATGTATCGGGTTTACCTGAGTTACACAATAGCGACGGAAATTTCCGCCGCTAAAATTAAATTTCCGTCGCTAAAATAAATCACCGACGGAAAAATTCCGTCGGTGGTCCGCCGCTACCAGCTCGTCGCAGTTCTCCGACGGGTCAATTTCCGCCGCTATTTTTTTCTTTTACCGACGGAATTTAATTCCGCCGGTGAATTAATGGTTTCAGCGACGGAAACTTCCGCTGCTATATTAATTTAATTTAATTAAATTTTCATTTCAGCGGCGGAAATTTCCATCGCTGTAATAAAAATTAATTTAATTAAATTAATTTCAGAGGCGGAAATTTCCGTCGCTGTAATAAAATTTAAATTAAAATTAAATTATTTCAGCGGCGGAAATTACCGTCGCTGAAATTATTTAATTTTAATTTAAATTTTATTACAATGACGGAAATTTCCATTCTTGAAATCAAAAATTAAATAAAAATTAAATGATTATAGCGGCGGAAATTCCGTCGCCGAAATTAATTTAATTAAATTAATTTTTATTACGGCGACGGAAAATTCCGCCGCGAAATTAATTTATTTAATTAATTTTTATTTCGGCATTAATTTCGGCGACGGAAAATTCCGTCACGATTACGAAATAAATTTAAAAAAATAATTTAAAATATCAATAAACCAAAATTTTTGTACACGATATAACATTTCAATTTATAAAACTAAAACTATAAAAACTAAAATTCAAATATCGGCGTACCAAATAAAAACTAAATACCACCGTACCAATTCGGGAGGGGAGGGGGAGGGAGAGGGGAGGGGGAGGGGGAGGGGAGAGGGGGAAGGAGGGGAGAGGGGGAGAGGGGTGGAGCGGGGGAGAGGCGGGGAGGGGCTCCGCGGGTACCAAATGTCTCAAATGTTTACAAACAAGTATAAATTAATACAAAAATGTCTAAAAAAGTCCGCAATCAACCCTGGGGGACGCCGGAAATTACCCCGGGAGTCTGGCCGAGATGAGCCATCAACGGCGCCAATTGTCTTTGAGTCTCTGCATGTTGTCTTTGAATCTACGCATGACGTCGATCGTTCTCCTCCCGCATCTGCGTCTCGAATCGCCAAAGCATCCGCAAGCTTTGCCCGCTCGCGTCTCTCCTCCTCCAATGCGGCCTCCGGAGTGTCGACCCTCGGATCATGAAACGTGGGCCGGGCAACATTTCGCCGATGGCCGGTCGACGTCGACGGGCATTGCCGCCCGTAATCCCCATCCCTAACACTCGGGCTCCTCTCCTTGGATGTCCCTCGAGAGGTGACCTCGTGCCAAACATCGAGCACGAAGGGGACGGGCTCGCGGGAGGCGTTCCTTCGGGAACAACGGCGGCTTGATATGCGGCTTTGTCAAAATAAAACAAACAATTATAATCATATACACAATGTAAGGTACATAAATAAATTTACATATTCAAAATCAAGTCATTTAATGATAGTTTACTTACAAAGGCATTAGCAGATCGATCGTCAACCCATTGCGGAGGTTGATCATGCGCTGTAGAATTCCGAATATGGGTGCTAGCGTAAACATCCACAAAACTGATATCCGGACCATACTCCCTTTCCTATAAATAAAATAAGCGAGATTATTACTTTGAAATTGTATAAATGCAACATTTAAACTGATTTAAAAGCATGCATACACTACATTTACACTAAAACTATGGATTTCATAGCATCAACATGGCTCCCAGCTAACATACGTACATAAACCTATTTAAAAGCATCCATACACTACTATATTTAAATTAACATACATACCATGCGGTCGTGATGCTCGGCGACCGTGAGCGTCCCCATGGTATGCATCGCCGCCGACCCCTGGGAGCCTGCTCTATTGGCCTTGGCCTGTTCGGATATAGCCTTCGCCGCATCCGACCCCCAATATTCGCAAAATTGACGAAACACCTCATCGGTCATAAAAGTAGGACACAAGGGCTGTTGTCCCGCCGCGAGCCGAGTAGTATAATAATTTTTCTTCGTGGTACCTATAAAAAATATGAATATCTCGTAAACATATAATGATGACATTATAAAATTAAAAGAGTATAATCATTGTTAATTAAACTAATTAAGGATAGATAAATATGTTACAAATAAAATCCTTAAATAGCTTGTGAGCCTGCTCATCGAAAACATATCTAGCCGTCGCCTCGCTGATGTCTGGCGCCCAATAATATTTAGCCTACAACATATAATGATAACATTACAAAACTAAAAGAGTATAATCATTATTAATTATAACATTTTAATAACAAACTAACATTTAAGTTTTAAGTAAAAACCATTAACACATTACCTTAAACTCATCCCACGCATCGTCCTTACGCCTCTGTGGCAATTTTTTCCATTGGGCCAAAACTCGGTCATTTTTCGAGACCGCCGGTATTGCCCGATCTTAGTCCCTATGGTGGGGTATCTACCTACAAACACGCCAAGTATATTTATACAATAACATTTTAACTTAAATAATGAATTATATATAAAGCAAAAAGGAACCAACTTATATCAAATTAATGAAGAGTTACTTCTTGGTCATAAAGTGATGATATCCGGACAAATATCCTCCCCTCGGAATCGACGGTAGTCCGAGTACCGGCCCCGAGGTGGAGCTAGTACTCTTTGCGTGAAGGGTCGACATCATCGCTATCGGATCGGGACGATTGCGTCCCAGTAATCAATGTGTAAATGGGCTTAGTCTTCTTACCCTTGCCCTTTCTACTAGAACTCATATCTGTATTACAGTAAAAATATTAAAATATACAACTTTAACAATAGGAAACAATATATTCACAATACATCTAAAACTTTAAAGTTCTAATAATCTAAAGCATTCACAATACATATAAAACTTTAAACTATTAATAATATAAAGCATTCACAATACATATAAAACTTTAAAGTTCTAATAATCTAAAGCATTCACAATATATATAAAACGACGGATATTAAAAATAATCTAAAGCATTCACAATACATATGAAACTTTAAAGTTCTAATAATCTAAAGCATTCACAATACATATAAAACTTTAAAGTTCTAATAATCTAAAGCATTCACAATACAATTTTAAACTTTAAACTATTATTAATCTTCGTCCCCATCATCATCACTGGACTATGAATTACTACAAAACTCGAGTTCTTCATCTTCGTCTTCGGACTACGATGAATCAAACTCTGGTTCCTCTTCCTCTTCCTCTTCCTCTTCCTCTTCCTCTTCCTCTTCCTCTTCCTCCGATTCATCAATATCAATGTGCGCGAGATGACCCGAACGAGGCGGGGGAGTTGGCAAATTCACTGGTAAGATATCCTCCTCGGGTTCATCAACATTTTGAGGAATATGAGTGACATCATCTAATGGATGATTAGCTGATGAAACATTAGGTGGCACTGGAATTTCATCCTCTTGATAGGGTGTTTCTAATGACGACTCTGTAGTTGTCGACGAGGGTAGGTTGTCAATCATGCTCCTAGCCTTGGTCATCCAAACAGCCCACCATCCGTCGGGTCGCGGACGAGGGTAGGGAGTCATGTATATCTGTTGTGCTTGAGATGCTAAGATGAAGACGTCGTCGCCATTATGTCTGGACGAGTCCTTTACATCGACGAGGTCAAATATGGCGTGCTTCTTAACACCTCGCACAGCATCCCGCCAATCACAATTGAACAAGACAACACTGTTTCTACCCAAATACTCCACCTCGACTACTTCTTTCAGGACGCCATAATAATCATTCCCTATAAGCTTCACACCGCTATTCCACGTCAATTTAGAGCCCCCGTAAGCTTTGGTATGAAACACATAGCCATTCACGAAATAACCGTTGTATAAATGAACGTTCAAGTACGGAGATGATGCTAAATGTCTTAACCTCGCAGCTTTGGCATCACCCGGATGTTCAGCTATCTATAAGACAATATTGTAACCAATTTAATACAATTTTAAATTGGTTGAGTACAGAGAAGTACCGCTTGTGGAACCTCAATATCCACGGGCTATTGACAAATAAACCCAAGCAACAAAAAAAGACTCAAACAAGCAAGTCAAAATTCATGGTTGAGTACAGAGAAGGATTTTACGGTTTCACACTTCGATTCAAAAAAGAAGGATTTTACGGTTGCAAAATGGGATCTCAAAAAAGAAGGATTTTACGGGAACCAATCAATTTCACGGAAAAACAACAAATTTATCCAACACACAAGATCTAGAAATCGATTAAGAGGGGGAATCGAAATACCTGGTTGAGTACAGAGAAGAGAGAGAAACACGGTGGAAGGAGGCGGACGGACGGAGACGACGGCTAGACAGCTCAAGACGGACGAAGACGGCAGAGATGTGGACGGACGGCGGCGGCGTGAGCTTCTTCTTCTTCTAGGTCGCAGTCGCAGAGAGATAGCGGGAAGAGAGAGAAAGCGGGAAGAGAGAGAGGGAAATATTGTGGCGTAATTGATATCTGAGGGATAAAATGAGTATTTATAATTTCCCCCAGCGACGGAATATTCCGCCGCTAAATATTAATTATAGCGGCGGAAATTAAATTCCGACGCTATAATTAATATTTAGCGGCGGAATATTCCGTCGCTGATAAATCCGACGCTAAACTATACGTACGCTCACCTGGATCGATGACATGTCACTCTCACCGACGGAAATTTCCGCCTCTGATTTTAAATTCAGCGACGGAAATTTCCGCCGCTATTATTAATAAATATAATTGTTTTTATTATATTTTTGAAAAAATAAATAAATCATAAATATTTATTAATTTTAATTTAATAAATATCATTATTTTTATTTATATAAAAATAAATAAATTCTAAACCCTAAACTATAATGCCCTATATACTATACACTATACAATATATACACTATACACTATACACTATACACTATACACTATACACTATACCCTATACCCTATACCCTATACCCTATATATACCCTATACCCTATACCCTATACCCTATACCCTATACCCTATCCTATACCCTATACTATACCCTATACCCTATACCCTATACCCTATACCCTATACACTATACACTATACCCCTATACCCTATACCCTATACCCTATACCCTATACACTATACCCTATACACTATACCCTATACCCTATACCCTATACCCTATACCCTATACCCTATACCCTATACCCTATACCCTATACCCTATACCCTATATACCTTATACCCTATACCCTATACCCTATACCCTATACCCTATACACTATACCCTATACCCTATACCCTATACACTATACCCTATACCCTATACACTATACCCTATACCCTATACCCTATACCCTATACACTATACCCTATACACTATACCCTATACCCTATACACTATACCCTATACACTATACCCTATACCCTATACCCTATACCCTATACCCTATACACTATACCCTATACCCTATACACTATACCCTATACACTATATCCTATACCCTATACCCTATATACCCTATACCCTATACCCTATACCCTATACCCTATACACTATACCCTATACCCTATACCCTATACCCTATACCCTATACACTATACACTATACCCTATACCCTATACCCTATACCCTATACACTATACACTATACCCTATATCCTATACCCTATACCCTATACCCTATACCCTATACCCTATACCCTATACCCTATACCCTATACACTATACCCTATACACTATACCCTATACCCTATACCTTATACCCTATACACTATATCCTATACCCTATACCCTATACCCTATACCCTATACCCTATACCCTATACCCTATACCCTATACCCTATACACTATACCCTATACCCTATACCCTATACCCTATACCCTATACACTACACCCTATACCCTATACCCTATACCCTATACCCTATACACTATACCCTATACCCTATACCCTATACCCTATACCCTATACCCTATACCCTATACACTATACCCTATACCCTATACCCTATACCCTATACCCTATACCCTATACCCTATACACTATACCCTATACCCTATACCCTATACACTATACCCTATACCCTATACCCTATACCCTATACCCTATACCCTATACACTATACCCTATACCCTATACCCTATACCTATACCCTATACACTATACACTATACCCTATACCCCATACCCTATACCCTATACACTATACCCTATACCCTATACACTATACCCTATACACTATACCCTATACACTATACCCTATACCCTATACCCTATACACTATACCCTATACACTATACCCTATACCCTATACCCTATACACTATACCCTATACCCTATACCCTATACCCTATACCCTATAAACTATACCCTATACACTATAGACTATAGGGGTTGGGGTTTAGGGGTTAGGGTTTAGGGTTTAGAGGTTAGGGTTTAGGGTTTAGGGTTTAGGGTTTAGGGTTTAGGGTTTAGGGTTTAGGGTTTAGGGTTTAGGGGTTAGGGTTTAGGGTTTAGGGTTTAGGGTTTAGGGTTTAGGGTTTAGGGTTTAGGGTTTAGGGTTTAGGGTTTAGGGTTTAGGTTTAGGTTTTGGGTTTGGGGTTTAGGGTCTAGGGTCTAGGGTTAGGTTTAGGGTTTAGGGTTTAGGGTTTAGGGTTTAGGGTTAGGGGATATAAGAATTGCAAGGGTTCTTGTAGCTATTCCCAAATTGGTAAATTGCATACAATTTTAAATTTTTTATCCAAAATAAAACAAAAACAAGATTAGTCCAAAACTAGGAACTAACCAACTATTAGACAACACTCTGGAGATTATTGTCTCATAAGTCATAACTAAGATATCCAGAAAACAAAGACCCACATCATTACTGCTGAGCACACTGCACTCTCGGCCCCCACCACCGTGCATGTCATCATCTACATCGTAAGCTTCAATGTTGACATCGTGAAGGGTTGTCTCCTCGCACTCATCAAGCTCCATATCCGTCATCCGCGATGAAGGCTTATGAGGCAAAGACACCCTCTAGGGCCTTGCATTGTTCGGAAGTCAAGGAATCTGGGAAGTCGACCGAGAAGTGGATGTATAATTTGCCCCTCATGAATGGTCTTTGGTACATTGGCATCCCTTCGTCATTTATTGCCTTGAATTGATCTGGCTTAACAACTTCTCCAGGTTGGGATTTGATGAGGAGCTGCCTATTATCTAGATGAGTCAAGATAAATTGGAAGCCACATAATGCCTCAGTAAGGGTCAACGCGTGCTCAACAAATATGTCATCACCCTTTCGCTTGAACTTTGGGTGCTCTTTCTGTTGTAGTACAAAGACTATGTCTCCAGTAAGAGTGTCAGGAGCTTCACCGGCTTCTCCTGGGAATGTAATTTTCTGTCCATTTTGCATACCCTTCTCCACAACCACTTCCAAGACCTTCTTCTCCTGTACAACCTTTTCGCCCTTGCATTGTGGGCAGCGGTCCTTGTCATTGATAGGGTATATGGTATAGGGTATAGGGTATAGGGTGTAGGGTATAGGGTATAGGGTATAGGGTATAGGGTATAGAGTATAGTGTATAGGGTATAGGGTATAGGGTATAGGGTGTAGGGTATAGTGTATATTATATAGGGTATTAGGTTTAGGGTTTAGAATTTATTTATTTTTTCAAAAATAATATTTATTGACTCATATTTATTTTTTTGAGAGTAATTTAAAATAACTTTCATATTTTATATAAATAAAAATAATGGCATTATAAAATTAAAATTAATAAATATTTATGATTTATTTATTTTTTCAAAAATATCATAAATATTTATGATATTTTAATGTTTTTTAGTTTGTTATTTTGTTAATTAGTTCTAAAAATAAACAAAAATTACATTTTATTATCAGCAACGGAATATTTCCGTCGCTGATAAATAAAAAAATATAAAATTATCAGCGGCGAAAATATTCCGTCGGTGTTTTATAAAAAAAAAAAACATTTAATTTCACCGTCGGAATTTTTCCGACGCTAATAAATTAAAAAAAATTAATTATTTAGCGTCGGAAATATTCCGTCGGTGTAATATTTCAAAAAGAAAAATAAAAAATATTTTAATTTCACCGTCGGAATATTTCCGACGCTGATAAATATTAAAAAAATAAAAAAATGATATATTTTCACCGGCGGAATAATTCCGTCGCTGATAAAGATTTAGCGGCGGAATATTCCGTCGGTAAATCAACCGCCAAATTAGCGGCGGAAATAAACGAATATTCGAGGAATATTCATTTTAGCGGCGGAATTTAGCGGCGGAATTAAATTCCGTCGCTAAATTTGACGCCAAAATAATTCCGACGCTAAAGCCTATATTTCGCCGCTATTTAGCGACGGAATCTGTCCGTCGCTGATAATTCCGTCGCTAAATGACCTGTTTCTGGTAGTGTGGGGAATGGTATAATGATGAAGATAATGATTCAAATTATGAACAAAATATTGAGGCCCTTATAAATTATGATCGTGATAATGGATATGATGATTATAGTAGTGCTACTGATGTTAGCGAGAATGAGAGTGATGATGGGGTGAGGGAAGATTTGGGGGTACATTTTGTTGGTTACGAACAACCACAAAATAACGTGTATGAGAGAGCAGACTATCAATTTTAAGGTGATATTGGGGAAGGATCAGAAATTTATGATAATAACGAATGTAACTTTGATGCTTGGAATGGAGAATTTGATGGTATTGCCAAAGGTATGCGCTTTTCTCAGAAGTTTGAGGTGCAACATAAAATGAAAATGTGTCATATTAAGAAAAATCTGCGCTTCAAGGTTAAAAGAAGCACAACCCGGAAGTGGACTATTGAGTGTTTGGTGAAAGATTTTCCATGCAATTTTTATGTGAATGTGAGTTTGAAGAAGATTGGTAATTGGTAAATAACCAAGTACACGGGTCCTTATTCTTGCTTGGGTACAGAAATTAGCGAAGATCATCAAAACTTAGATGCTAAGTTCATAGGACGAGAAGTTTTGGAACTTGTTAAGGTTGATCCCGAGGTGAAGATTGCAGTTGCGAAGGCAACAGTAAAAGCATTACATGGGAAGGATGTTTCATATAGAAAAGCATGGTGTGGTAAACAAAAAGCCATTGCAGAGGCATATGGAGACTGGGAAGAATCTTACATAAGGTTGCCATGTTTGTTAGCAGCTATCCAAAAGTGGAACACTGGAACAATTGTGGAGTATTCTGATCCTCCTCCTCCAGGTGCTTTAGGTATGTTTGATCGTGTGTTTTTGACATTTGGCACTTGTTTAGAAGCGCTCTCTTATTGTCGTCCTGTTATTTTTGTTGATGGCACATTCATGCATGGAAGATATAAAGGGGTTATACTTATTGCCATGGGTTTTGACGCGAATGATTGTATACTTCCTCTCGCATTTTCTATTGTTGAAAAAGAGGACTACCGCAATTGGTGTTGGTTTCTACATCTTCTTTGCAACCATGTTACTAAGGGTCGTAATATTTGCTTGATATCTGATCGACATGGTGGCATCCTTTCCACAGTTGGAGATAATAGTTCCTGGCCATGAAATGTCATTCACAGATGGTGCATGTTGCATTTGCGAGCTAATTTTCTTAAAGCTCACAAGGGCGTTGGATTAAAAGATCTTTTTTGGAGAGCTGTTAGCACCACCCAAGATAAAAAATTGAAATGTTATTTGAGGCAGATTCGTTTAATCAACCCTGAGGCGTTTAAATGGTGGGAGTACTTGGATGCTGGAAAGTGGACAATGGCTCATGATGGTGGATATAGGTACGACATTAGGACTACTAATTTGTCTGAAGTTTTTAATGGTGTAATAAAAGGAGCTCGGGGGATGCCTATTTCAGCAATTGTTGAGACCTCCTTCTATGGGTGTGTGGCATACTTTCAAGATAGACTCAATAATGCAATGCAGGCTTTAGGGGGAGATCCTAGTATCCCATAGGTAAATGCCACCTTAAAATTCAATCAGAGGGTCGATAATAGATACTGGTATAACTTGAGAAAGGATGGGTATCATCAAGTTAGAAGGTTTAACGACACGCCAGTGGGTGTTTATCAAGTGACAACTAGAGTACGAGGTGACAAAGGTGGACACATTCAAGTTGTGAAATTAGGTGCTGGAAAATGCACTTGTGGCAAATAGATCCAATATCATTACCCTTGTTCGCATGTTCTTGCTTGTTTCAAAACGCAAAACGTTGATGGCTTGAAATATATTGATTATTTTTACAGCATTGACTCGTACAACAAGACGTGGAGTTGTTCTTTTTATCCAATCCATGATCAGGCCTATTGGAATATGGATCACATTGTCCCACATTTTTATCCTAAACCGGACCACCGACGTGATAAGAAGCAAGGAAGACCCAAGTCAAGGAGATTGAGAAACTCTATGGATTGGCAAGTTCCTAAGAAGAAGAATCATTGTGGGATTTTCAAGGTAGAAGGTCACACTCGAAGGAGGTGTCCAACTCTTAGGGAGTAGAATTGATTGTTATTTGCATTTTTTGTTTTTAAATTTACTACTTTGAACAATTAAGTATCGTTATTTTATTTGAAGTTGTAATATATTCAAGTCTTCATGAATGTTACATTATTTACCAATAGATGGGGCGACCGCACCAACTCCATTCCCCCTAATTAATGTCTATCCAGTGGCATCGTTAAATATTTACTTTTATATTGATAATTAGGTTGAGATGCCGAGGTGTCCACTAAATCACTGCAATGGGGTTTGAGACAACATTACAAGTTTATTTGTTTTTGTTTTGTGGTGATGTGCAGATCTTGAACCAACAAAAATAAAATAAAATTTTAAACATGCTGTTGAAGTGAGCGGCCGCCCAAGATGGTAATAGGCGACCGCCCAAGTGCAAGAAATAAAGAAAAAATAAGTCTGTTGATGTGGGCGACCGCCTGGGTGAGGTGAGCGATCGCCCAAGTGCGGAATTGGGATGTTGATATACCTATTGTGCAAGTGAGCGACCGCCAAATGTGTCTGTGGGTGACCGCCGAGATGAGATGGGCGACTGCCCAAGTTCAACGCTGGTGAAAAAACGGGCCCTTGCCCTTGCCCTTGCCCTTCCTGAACCCTAACCCGCTCCCCTTTCTCTCTCTAAAAATTTGCCCCCACCTCTTCCTCTCTCTAAAATCTTCCTTCCAAACACCCAAATCCACTCCCCAACCTACCAAATCGACTTACCCATCTTCTTAAACCCTCTAAGCCAAAAGTAAACACCCAATTCACCATTTGTGGGGGAAGAATTTGAAGAAATTGTGAATAGTTGAGAAGGGAAGAAGAAGGTTGAAAGTTGGGATTTTCAAGATCGAAATTGAAAGGTCGTTGTGGGAAATCATTGTTCAAAGCATAGTCTCTATTCTCTGATCCTCTTCAACAACTCCTTCGAGATTCCGGCGAACTTCGGTGACTTCTCCGGCGAAATTTTCCGACCAAGTAAGATTTAATTCTCAATTTTTAGTGCTTGTGGGTATTGAAATAATGTTGAGGAGGATAAATATTCCGGTCCCCGAGGTTGAATTTGAATCAACAAAATTTATTGGGAGTAAAGCTAAGGCATTTTTTGATAAATATGAACAGAAAGGGTTCACTGTTGAAAATGAGTTTAAGCCCGAGGGACTTGGATTGGATGGCGTATTTCTAAGATATGGGTGGGCTAATCTATCAGTTTGACCAGCTAATGAGGGGTCGAAGATTTTGTAAAAGAATTCTATGCAAATGCGTTTGAGTTAGGGGAAGAGAGGCGTAATTCGAGTGTGAGGGGAAAGCAAGTTGGTTACACTGGGGAGGATATTAATAACTACTATGGGATGAGGTCTCCCGGATTGATGATAGATTCTTGTGCATATTATCAAAATGCCCAAATAATGGAAGGGAACGTAGAGGGAAATCTCTATAGGTTAGCCCCTACATTCGTGGATATTGACATGTCTTTGTTAAAGAACGGGTATGTGAAGAAGACGAGGGTCTTGAGTTTAGAGTTGAAGGCCCTTCATAGGTTTATTTGTGAGCCGATTCTACCCACGTTCCATTATAATGATGTACATTGGAGACGGGCTTTGTTGATGAATATTGTGTTGACTGGGCAGAATTTCAATATCAGGCTTGCAATATCAATGGAAATTGTAAATTCTTACAAGACTATGAGCAGATTCAACTTTAATTTTCCATTGCTTATTTCTGGGTTGATTGAGCTGGCCGGGGTTAATTTCGCTCACTCACGTATTGTTAGGGATATTTTATCTTTGGGGACTGTAGTGAGTATGAAGACTCTCATAGTAAAGGGGCATGCTCAGCAAGGTGAAGGTTCTTCCAGGGGAAGGCCGGAGAGACATGTAGAGGAGGAGATGGAGGAGCATCAGTTTACCCCCACAGAGGCAGCATATTATATGGCGGTACATGTGGAGTCTTTGTCGAGTGAGATTAGCCAACTGCGAGTACAGTGTGGGATTTTTGATCAGAGGCTAACAAGCATGGAGGAGAGCAAGAGGCAGATGCACTTTCATGTTACTGAGGATCTTTTTGCCGCGGGTATGTGGAGGCAGCGCATGGAGGAAAAGCAACTGCAATGTTCAACGAGATAAGGGACAGACTTCCCCCTTCCATCGCCGCAGCATGTTCCATATCACCCGCCTCCGCACCTTGACCCGCAGGAGTTGATGGGTTGGCCATCTTGGGATGCGCAGCCGTCGTCCTCACAGCAGCAACAACATAGTTCGGATTCGAGCATGAGTGGCTCGTTTGGTCCATGGGACCATTTTCAGTGATATTTTTTGGTTGGAGGTATCTCTATCCCCCTGTTTTATTTTATGTATGCATTAGGGACAATGCAACTATTTGTTTGGGGGTGGGGTACATTTTATCTTATTTTGCTATTTTTATCCCCTATTGTTCCGAGTATTTTAGTCTATTTCCATATATTTTTGGAATTTTAATGTAATTTTGAGAACTTATGTGAGTTTGAGAGTTTATTGTAATTAAGAGGAATTTTTGAATATTTATTTACCTAATGTAATAGTTTAGGAAAATTGGTGTCAAAGTCCCAACAATTATCATTGAAGACCAAGTCAAACAAGAGTTTGAGGAAGAGAAAGGTCTTTTGAGGTATTTGGAGAAGATGTTGAAGTGGATTTGCTAGCTAAGGAAGGATGAGGACCTGAGAGGAATTTTGGAAAGTTACAGAAAGAAGGAAAAAAATTGCAAAAGGCTGTTGAAGTGGGCGACCGCCGAGCTGAGTTGGGCGACCGCCCAAGTGTGATTTTGGAAATTGATTTCAGCCGCTGCACAAGTGGGCGGCCGCCCAGAACCAAGGTGGGCGACCGCCCAGCTCCCTTTTTCAGAATTTCTGTTTCCTTTTATAAAGAGGATCCTACTTTTTTTTTTCCAAAATTTGACCTCCCTTTTGCCCTAATATAAATATGTAGAGTCAACCCTCTTTTCATTATGCTTTATTTTTTCTACTTTTCAAGGTTGAAATAACATTAAAATAAATAGTTCAAATTAGTGACCACATCCCGATCACATAGGAAAGAAAACACAAGTCCAACAACTCTTACATTAATAAAACCAAATATTTAGTGACCACATCCCGGTCACATGGAAAACTCCTTCATGGAAATCAGATGGGATGAAATCCTTATGGAATACCTGCAACGCAAATGAACTAACGTCAGAGTAGTTCACTCCTTGGATGCATTACTATATGATTTTCAACAGTTCATCATGCTAGAAAATGTGTACCTTGAAGACATTGCTGAGTGTGATGTTAAGATAATGTGCTGATCGTGAGGGGGCGAAAACAACAACCTAAAAATTACAAAACAACATGATTAGATGGCAATATTAATAATGATTCCAGCTGTTGCATTTTGGTACAAAATTCTTAAGTGTACTAACTGATATGATTTAATACATCATACCTGATGAAGTATCATAACAGAACCAACAGATATGTCATTTGCAAACTCACTCTCAGAAAGCACTTTTCGATGAATTGAACCACCTATTGTACCCGTAGGATCCTAACAATTTTACCTTAATTAGTAACTTAAGACACATTCTAATCATGCTAGAAAGCATATAAAACTCATATGCTAACCTTCAAAGCCACCATAAGATCACCAAATTCATTTGGTGTGCAGGTCTTGACAACAGCAACAACAACATTAATCCTTTCAAAATTGACACATCCACACTTGATAGTATTCAAAGGGGTAGCAGGAATCATACCGTCAGCACTAGCAGTTCAATTGCGAAGAGCCAAGGACTGCATTGGAAATATTTATCCTCCCTGGGATTTTCAATTTCTCTTCGTACATACTCTTGTGTCATAATCAGAGGTTCCTGAGAGGAAACGCTCTGACGGTCGAGGTTTTTCTGGCACATAGCGACCTGCACGACACCAGCGGGACCAGGAATTAGACGCGATGAAGAGGATTGAGAGACATTGATTTGAGAGAGGTGAGAGGGTTGAGGGACAGATGTTTGGCCGGAGGAATGAGGACGGCGCTTGGAATGGCGGGGGAGAGATGGATCCATTTTTGGGTTTTGTTTGAATCAGGTTATAATTAATCTGGTCCTTTTAAAGGGAAGTAATCTTGAAATTCAGATTTGATAAGACCGACATTGGCAGTGCCGGATTTGTTAGTTAAGATAAATCCGGCATTGGCAGTGCCAAATTTGTCAGTTAAGATAAATCCGGCATTGGCAGTGCCGGATTTGACAGTTAAGATAAGACCGGCATTGGCAGTGCCGGATTTGACCGTAAATATATGAACAAGTTAGTGTAAAGTAATTAGCGTAAAATAACAAAGTGCGTTTTTGTTTTTGATTGATTAGACTAAATTGAAATTGCAAAGAAATTAAACTAATGATTAAAGATCACAAAATTAAGTAAGGATTGCATTCAAAATTTAACAACGAGATTCACGGATTGGTTTTCACAATACATAACCCTTAACTACTAACTAATGTTTTATATTTATACTAGGGTTATAAAACGTGAAAACAAACTATGGAACTATTCAATCCTGGCCACCTTGGCTCGAAACCAAGTGTTCTCTCGCAATCCTAGGTTATGAAAAAGATGTCCTAATACCAATAAAAATAGCCTTACACTTTCAGAAAAGATAGAGTAACAATAAAAGAAATAGTATGAATTAAGATACAAGAAATCCTATAATATCAATCCAAACATTTAGTGACCACATCCCGGTCACATAGGAAATCCATCACTGCCAGTCAGATGGGGTGAAAAAATTACGAGGATTGCGATTCCTTGACCCTCTTCGAAACATGCAATCTAATAAGCCTTGCGAACATGGCCTAGATGAAGATGGCCGATGAGGGTCTATATATGGACCATCAGGAAATGTGGTAGGAGTCAAACTAAAACTAGGCGTAAAACTAGGAGATTGTGAAAATTGTGAAAACCTAATTACCTGAGATGGAGTCCGAGTATAATCAGTTTGAGTGATACCGCTCTGCCCACCTGGTCCACAGGAATGTACCTGATTAATCATCCCCATAAATGAAAACTGACCTACGTCTAACATGTTCATACCAACTCTCCCCTCCGAATTCCCCCTAACTCCCTCTTCGTCATCCTCAACACCCTCATCCTCGTCATCCTCCGCCTCCTCTTCATCCTCCGCCTCCTCCTCATCTTGCAACCCCATCTCTTGATCCTCATGCATGTGCCGGGCATGTCTACGAACCTGATTTTGCCTCTGTGGCACCCCTCGAACACAATCTACAGGTGTTGGGGGAGCTTGCTGGGCATCCAATCGTTGCTGCTGCCTAATAGCTGTCAACGATTGTTGGATAATACTATGTTCTAGAAGTTTGTCTTGTGAGACCACACTGCATCGCTCCATTTTGTTGGATATGGCGGTCTGGTTGGATATGTACAGGCGTTGAAGGTTTTGAATTTGTTAAACAAAATTAAGCAAAATAATTATTACAAATATAGTGGTTAAAAAAAATGGTAAAATCATTATATTGAGTATAGAGCTTACCAAACCCTCGAAACAAGTAGCATGTCCCCTGTACCCCTGATCCTCTACAGTGAACTAATTCTGTATCAACGTCCGAGTAATAGATCTGTACCATATCATATATATATGGATATAGTCCACCTCCTCTACACCATAGTTTCCATCAATAACCATATCAGCTCGTCTGTCCCACATATCTATGTACTCGCGGTGTAAGTTCATCAAGTTCACCTTTGATCGACATCGACGGTCAATCCGATGTAGTTCCTCATTAGTGTCACAATCGGGAGGGATTCGTTGCAACATCCCGAACTGCCTCACAACACGATCTGGAAGGTGCTACTCAATCCTATCAAAGCAGATAAGGGGCGTCTTCGCCCTCCATATACTCTGGCCCTGATAGCAAAAAAGTGGACCCCTGACACCTAAATATGGCTGCCAAATAACCTGATCCTCAGTCAAAAGCGAAAGCTATTCTCGGTAGCCACGGTGGTTGTGGGCGATAATAGTTGAACAGGAACGGGGACCCTTCCACCTACATACGGAGCAATTGACATAAAAAATAGTGACTAAAAAGTGAAGAACTAAAAAACAAATCATAAGAAAAATGAAGTAAAATAAGTATACCTGCAACCCAATGACAACGATCCATCCTGCTGAAGTATGTCTACTTGACGCCTAATAGGTTGTGTACACAACAACCTCTCCCATGCCCAAAGCTATATATAAAAAAAGTCACGTAAGAAACATGTTTAGTCCACTAGTATCATGCAATCAAATATAATTTACATACTTGGACAATAGTCAAGAAACCAGCACAAGTTTTTGAACTAGATTTCGTTGCTACACATAACCCCCCGTATAAAAAGGACAATACTGCACTACCCCAACTATAAACTCTGAATGTCCCTCAGCAGTGGCAGGTATATCAACTTCACTTTGTTGTCACTAGAATCTGCCATGAGACTAGCCCCAAAGCATAGAAAAATATAAGCTCGAGTGCACCGATCAATCTACCAACGCTCCGCATTTGGGAGAAGCTGATCAAAGTACGGAAAGCCTTGTAGAACTCTTGTAACAGACAATGAACAAACTTTCATGTCACTTCCAGATGGTGTAATTCCAAGTAACTCTTCGCATAACTCAATCCATTCCCCCTTTTTCTTAGAAGTTCTGAACTAATCACAGCATCTCCATCTATAGGAAGGCCACATAGCATACCAATATCCTCCAATGTGATATTCATCTCTCCTACGGGTAAATGAAAGGTGTGGGTCTCTGGACGCCATATCTCAACCAAAGCCTCTATCAAATGCCAATCTATTTGGAAATGACCCAAATTATACACCACGTAAAATCCAGCATGTTTGAGATTTTCAACTATCCTCCAATCCAATATTTTGGGCAGCCCTGTTGAACCCCTAATTCTAAGTTTCTCAACTGGTTGTCCAGCCCAAATATAATTCGACCGATGGTTAGCCTGTGAAGTCAATACAGAACCATTTATCAGCCCTGGATCAACAAAAGATTGAACTGCAAATTGATCCATCTGAAACACACAAATATCATAGTCAAATTTTGGAAAAATCAAGATTTTACTCAAAATATACTCAACTTTGACTTGTCATAACTCATTCAATTTAAGTCCAAATTAAGCAAATAAACTTTTTATAAAAAGATCTTACGGAGTAGAACAAAATTTATTCACACACTTTTCATCAAATTTGATTCTAAGTATATAAAAAACAGCCTTAAAATTTCGGAAAAATCAAGATTTTACTCAAAATATACTCAACTTTGACTGGTCATAACTCATTCAATTTAAGTCCAAATTAAGCAAATAATCTGTCTATAGAAATATCTTACGGAGTAGAACAAAATTTATTCACACACCTTTCATCAGATTTGAATATAAGTATATCAAAAACAGCCTTAAAATTTTGGAAAAATCATGATTTTACTCAAAATATACTCAACTTTGATCAGTCATAACTCATTCAATTTAAGTCCAAATTAAGCAAATAAACTGTCTATAGAAAGATCTTACTGAGTAGAACAAAATTTATTCACACACTTTTCATCAAATTTGAGTCTAAGTATATAAAAAATAGCCATAAACTTTCGGGAAAATATTTACTCTCTCCGTCCCATAAAATAATAATTACTCTCTCCGTCTCATAAAATTATAGTTACTCCTTCCGTCCCATCAACCTAACTTAAAAAAATTATAACTAGAGAAAAATTGTAACAAGTTTATTTAAATTGCATCACAATGTTTAATTCCTTAAGATCAACAATTAAATACAAATCATAATAATTTAACTAAAAATAATATAAATTTACATAATAAACAACAAAAGAATACTAACCTTGCAATTTAACAAAATTTCTCCAGAATCGTAATGAAAAATTGCTGGATAAAGCATGAGAATAATAATTGAAAATAACAAATATAAAATCAAATTAAAGTTGAAATAATTAATTGCTACAGATCACTATAATAAAATTGATTTTTCTACGGTAATATTGACTTATACTTTAAAAGTACGTGGTCATAATTTTTCCCCGCCTATCTCGTGAATACGTACTCACCTCGTATGTTTATTTCATACGTATATATGATTCTACAATCACTTTAGGTGTGGCTGGTTTCAGACCTATATATCTTATAAGTACTTTTTTGTTCTAAGCAGTTGTACATATAATGAGCAGAAACATAAATAATAGGTATAATACTTACTTTGTATTAATTGTTGATAGTCCTCCTCTACTTTCTTCTTCTTCTTACTCTTTCTTTCCTCCTCCTTCTTCTTCTCTTTCTTTTCTCAAGTTAAGACTTTGCATCAATTTAAACACTGACCACACCAACCGGCCGTGACAAAACAAAAAAACTTTTAAAACACTCTGTGACAAAAAAAAAAAAAAATTAAAATTGGAATTGGCAGTGCCGGATTTAAAAACTACCTTTTTCAAAAAATTAATTCCTCCTCTGATTCGACAAAAAAAATTTTTAAAACCGGAATTTGCAATGCCGGATTACCTAAAAAAATATTTTTAAAACCGGAAACAAAAAAAAAATTATTTTTAAAACTGGAAATTGTTATTCCGGATTTAACTAAAATCAAAACCGGAATTTGAAAATCCGGATTTACTTAACATTAAAACCGGAATTCCGAAATCAGGATTTATTTAAATATAAAACCGGTATTTGCAATTCCGGATTTACATTAAAAGCGGAAATTGAAATTTCGAATTTAAAAAAAAGTGCTATTTTGGTAAATAAATTTTTTGGGGTGCTATTTTTGTATATAAATATTCAAAAAACAATATTTTGGAATTTTCATCAAATATGTCAATGCTTGATTTATTTTTCTTATTTACTAGTCAAATAAGGTTCTAATTATTCCTAGTTCCTGATTTTTATTGGAGTAGGTCTGCTGAGAAACGCGTTTCTCCATAACTATTTCTCCATAACTATGGAGAAACGCGTTTTTAATAGCCAGAAACTATACGTTTGATAACCAGAAGAAAATTTCTGGATATCAGTCTCAAAGGGTTCTGGATATCCAGAAGCTTTGGAACGGATATCCAGAAGCCTTTGGGCGGATATCTAGAAAAAATAGATTTGAAGCCAAATCCAAGGCCAAGACCAGAAATTGCTTATTGAAGGTTTCTGGATATCCGTAAACCTTCAAATGTATATCCGTAGAAATCATCAAATGAATATCCGTAAAATATTTGAAGCCAAATCCAAGGCCAAGACCGTAAAATGCATTTTGAAGGTTTTGGATATCCAGAAACCTTCAAATGTATATCCAGAAATCATCAAATGAATATCCGTAAACATTTTGAAAGTTTTCGATATCATTTTGAAGGTTTCTGGATATCACTTTCATAAGCTTCCTGGATATCCTTTCAAAGGGTTACGATATCCGTAACCTTTGAGACCGATATCCGTAGCAACCATGGGACAAGGTCATGGCCAATACAAAAAGTTTCTGGATATCCTTTCAAAAGGTTCTGGATACCCGTAACCCGTTTCTCCATAACTTATGGAGAAACGCGTTTTTCCCTAGATTTTACGTTTTTATTGTTAGTTGTTCAGATATTTAGGAAAGTTTGTATGGTAAGAGATTTAAAATAGATCAGCATGTAATCTCATTTTTATATCACTGAATACAGAATACTATGTACTAACTTTTTTTGATACGAATGTCGTTGGACTGCCACACAATTCGATTGCACTGTAGCCCACCACTTATCATACTTATATATTTAAATTGTGGGTGCATTTATAAATCTCACTCACTTATCACACTCCCAATTCCTTACCAACTCACTATATTTTAAATTATAAATAATAGTTTCTTAATTTTTATACCTACAACAAATGGTGAAGCTTCTAAATAGGATGGTGGGAATATATACGTATCAAAGACATTAACTTCTGTTAGGACCTAAATATGTTTAAACATAGTTAAGTGGTTTTGACAAAGGAACATATCTAAGATCAGGGTTTATATCAAAAGACCTCTGATAGTAAAGAACTGTCAGACATCAATGATCAATGTCAACCCCATAAATCACAACCTGCTCATTTCCGGATCAAGGCTTCTAATCAAGAAATACTTATTATGTCATAAGGTTTATGACCAAACAAATAGCCATGTGAAATAATCTAGTTAAAACCTTTAACTAGATTAATTGTATACCTTGACAATACTGACAGTAATGATTTGAATCACATTGATCAAAGAATAAATTACATGAGTTATTCCATTACACTCATAGAGATCATTCATACACAAAGATGCAAATCAACTCATCTACTAAACCTAGATCTGACAGTGAAGAATGCTTGATCCAGCAACTAAGACTCAACAACAAAGATTTATCATCCTGATAGCAAAGATCTTCAGTACCAACAGCTGTGTGTAAATCCATTGATATCAGAGATGTCCTATGATGCTCTGTCATCTCTTCTAGAATATCTTCATGATAAAACTGCAAACATAAACTTGTGCAGTTCCCAGTCAAAGACAAAGCACTGCTGTAGCACTGTTTCAACCACCCAAGTTGCTGCCTTGTCTCCTGAAGTTAATGCCTTGTCTCCTCAATGGCTCTTTTGTGGCCTATATAAGCAAGGCGCCTGTAATGATCTCCTAACCCCTTTTATAACCTTCTGCAACCCTTCTTAACATCCTTTACCATTCCATTACAACCCTTCTTAAATCCCTGCATACCTGCAAACCTGTGAATAAACACCAAACAATTTTAGTTACAAACTGTAAACACTTGAGACTGTACTTCATGAGTGTATAATCCAAAAACTTGTAAACACTTGAGACTGTACTTTAAGTGTATAATCTGTAATTTGCTTAGTAAGAAGCAAGCCCTAATTGACTGTACATATTAGGAAGAGGGAGTTAAAGGAACTTGCCTTCTCAATCATTCTAGTTCTTAACGAGACCTAGATTATAGTTGATTGAGCTCACTTGTCAAGATTGACAGTGGGGGTGGACGTAGGAGTAGTGAACTCTGAATCACCTTAAAATCCTTGTGTATATATTGTTATTTATCACACACAAACACGCACACACACACACCTACACACACTTACACTAATCACCTTGTCTTTACATTATTTCATATTATTTATTGCGCTGCAAATTATTCTCTTATTATTTAATCAGTTAATATCTGACAGCCAAGAACTAATCTTAGCTGTCAAAGCTTAACTGCCTGATCTCATCTTAGTTAATCAAGTAAACAGGGCCTTTCAATTAGTATCAGAGCTTGTCTTCACCATCAAAAGTCTAAAAAATTTTGAAGGATCCTTTTTCAACCCACCATGCCTCAACCAAGAAGAAATAATGAGAAAGACAGTCCACACATTGATAACTGTGGTTCTTTTGAAATATATGCATCGAAAATCAAAACCTACCTTGATGCAAACATCATTTGGAACTTGTATGTACTGGAAAATGAGGTCACCTATCCAATTCAACCAGAGACAAATGGTGGCAAAAGTAAAATGAAATCTCAAGAGAATTGGACTGAATCTGAAAGACAATTAATCAGTGCTAATCTAAAAGTCAAAAACATACTTTAAAAGAGTGTGAATGACTCTTTAGCATAAGAAATTGCTAAAGAACCAACTGCAAAATCTGCATGGGAACTTATTCATACCAAATTCACAAAACACACAGTGTAAGAACTCAAAATTTGTATAACTTGCTTAGGCAACTAGACAACTTTAAATTATATCCTGGTAAAAAAGTTAGTGCTGCTAAACCAAGGTTTGAGGACCTTGTCAAATCCATTGCTGACCATGTAAAAACATTTGAACAACAAGACCTATGCCTTAAAATATAATCTAATCTTCCACAAGAATATGAGAAGGTAGCATTACCTATTAGAGAAGGAGCAGAATGGAGTACCATAACTGTTGAACAATATTTTGGAAAGCTTGAGGCTTATGAACTAGAAAGAATGGTAAAAATTCAACTTGTTCCCACTATTTCACAAACTCTAGCCTTAGCTGCTCAGGAAACTGCTTACAAACCAGTCACTCAACAGGACATTGAAACCATTATCCACAATGCCCTTCTGAAAATAAACCTCACTTCCAAACCTGTTAACAAACCTATTTCACAAAAAGATATATCAAGTCTCATATCCATGGATGTCAGAAATGCCATGAAACAAAAAAGGAAAGCATTTGATAGAAAATATAACCCATCTACATCAGATCCCAATCAAGACAATCATAAGAAGAAAATTGAATGTTACAACTGTGGAAAGATTGGTCACTACTCATCTGAATGTCCTGAACCAAAGAAACCAAAGGATAATCAGACAGCAAAGAAATTGACCTATTCAAAGGAAATCATTCACAGTTCTAGATGCAATTGCTATAATTGTTCTAAAAACAAAAATGATAGGAATAAAGAACAAGTAATGATTGCTGACTCATCAAAATTTAGTGATGAGAAATATGACTCAAGTGACTCTGAAAGTGAAGGAGAAGAGGCTATGCTGTGCTTAATAGCAGAAGAAGATGAAGAATCAGACAATGAGGAAGATCTTGAAGCACTGGCAGTTGCAGAAGAATTAAAAGAGGTACACAATTTCAACTCTTTTAATATTGATGGTTTTAAACAATTAGTTTGCACCCTTTTAATTCAAACCAAGAAACAAAAAACTAGCTTTGCTTCATTGATCAATGAAAACCTATCCCAAACCAAAACCATTGAAAATCTCATAAAAGCCAATACTGATCTTGAGAAAGCCAATCAAGGATTGAAAGAACAATGTCTTATGCTTGAAAAGAAGAACTGTGATCTAACTGCTGAGAATTCAAGCTCTCAGGAAAACAATCAAAGATCATCAATCTTGAAAATAGAATGAAGCTCTAAGAAAGAAAATTGAGTCCTGGAATAAATCAGGAGATGATGTATCACTTTTTCATTACAACCAAAGACATCCTAGTGATAAGTCAGGAATTGAAGCAGAGAATCCCACTCTAAAAATATATACCCCTCCCACTGGTGAAAGATCCATTGAGAAGTTGGTTCTTGAAAGTATAAATTTTATCAAACTTCAAAAACCTTTCTATCTAGTAAAAACAAAGGAAGATTCAAAGAAAGAAAGAGAAGAAACTGTGAATGTAACCCCAAAAGCCAATTCAAGCCAACCAAAAGGAGAAAGCAAACCAGGACACAGAAGTAGATACATTTAGCAACAAAAGGGAATCAACGAGCAGAAAGAAAACAGACATCAAAGATTGCCTGAACAGCAAATATTGTCTGGACAACAAAAGTTTACTGGACAACAAAGATTTCCTGGACAGCAAAGATCATCTAGACAGCAAAGATACTACAATCAACATAGATACTCCAGACAGCAAAGACCTAAATGGCAATACTCAAATGGAAAAGGTCATGCTAGTCATAATAGCTCACCAAGATCATCATATTCAAATACCTTCCATAGCCAACCTCAGTATCACCAGAATCACAACTAATCATTTTCTCCAAATCATTCCTTCAACACACCCCAACCACTTATTCTTACACCCTATATGATGCAAATCATGTCATACTACAATACCCTGAACCAATTTTTCAAAAAAAGGTCAATGAATAAAGCTAGGGTACCAAAGAATGTCTAATCCTTTGGACCCAAAAGAATAAAAGGGTACCATAAGTTTTATTTTTGTTTTGTAGGTATCTAAGAAAGGAGTATGGTACTTGGACAATGGATGCAGCAGGCACATGACTTACACCAAAGAATGACTACAACAATATATCCCTAAAAATGGTCCAAATGTAACTTTTGGTGATAATTCTCAAGCCAAAGTCAAAGGATCAGGAAATATTATTACTAAAGACATCATTTTCACAAATGTGTCTTATTTAGAAGGTCTCAAACACAATTTGATTAGCATTAGTCAAATTTGTGACAAGGGATATTATGTTGTTTGTACAAAGAGTTAGTGCATTGTCAATGATAACAAACATAAGGTCATTCTCACTGGAACAAGGAAAGGAAATCTCTACTGTCTGCACTTAGAGATTGTGGAATCTTCCAATGCTCACTGCCTGCTGTCCTATAGTCAGTCTGATATGTCATGGTTATGGCACAAAAGATTGGCTCACCTTAACCTCAAAAGCATCTCCAAACTGGCAAACTCAATCCTGGTCAAAGGTCTTCCCAAAATTCCTTTCAAGAAAGACAAACTGTGCAAAGCATGTCAATGTGGAAAACAAAAGAAAACTTCATTCTCAGCCAAAACAAGATTGGATACTACAAAACCATTGCAACTACTACACATGGATTTATTTTAACCTATTAGAACAAGGTCACTTGGTGGTAAAAGATACTCACTAGAGGTAGTTGATGACTTTACTAGATTTACATGGATCATTCTTCTAGAATCCAAAAGTGAAACCTTGGATCATTCTACTAGAATGAATGAGACTACAATCTGGCACCAAAAGCTTGGTCATGCCAATGAAAGAAAAATCATAGACTTAATTAACTTTGGGCCAGCAAAGGATTTGCCCAAACTGGACTTGAAGAAATTAAGTGTGTTTGGGTCGTGTCAAAAAGGGAAAAAAACAAAATCAAATCATAAGAAGGTTCAAATTTGTGGAACCTCAAGTTTCCTTGAACTGATCCACACTGACCTAATGTGCCCAATTGAAGTGGAAAGTATCTCTTGGAAAAAATACTGTTTTGTGTGTGTGGACGATCTTTCTAGATATACATGGGTGATTTTTTTTAAGAGAAAAGTCCAACACCATTGATGAATTCATAATATGGTACAAAAGGGTCAAAAAATTATATGGTTTAAAAGCCATTAGAGTAAGATCCGACCATGGTACTAGAAGTTGAATAAAATATGGGCCCCTTACCATCATGAGGTCTGAGCGATTGCCTGCTCTCCCCCTTGAGCCGGCCATGAGAGTAAGAGTCAAATTGCTTCATTTAATGAAATGCGAAAACGGATCTTATAAGCTCACATGCTCATAAATAAAGTAAAAATATGAACACAAGGATTTATGTGATCCAGAGAAATTCTCCTACGTACACGGGTGTCAACCAAACAAAATCACTAGTATCAAAGTGATTACAAAGTGCTTACAAAGTATATCTCTCACACTCGTCTCACACTACAAATGGGTGTGTCTCTCTCTCTCAATGTGTTTATAACACTTTCACAACTTGCCACTATACAAGAATGAATCCTTGCCAAGCCTATTTATAGGCACCAACCATCCTAAGATAAGAATGTATCTAAGAGAGAGATAGAACACCAAGAATTTCTTTGAAAACTCAAACAATAGCCAAACTTGCATCTTGTTGATAAGAACACATGTGTTAATGTACTTGGACAAATGAACTTCAGTCAAAACCAACTATCTCCTCCTTGGAGAATTTTTTGCCACCAATAGAACCAGACTATTCTTTCCTTCCAATGTTGATCAACTCCAAGCAATGCTCAAACTTATCTCGAGTAACCACCTTCGTCAACATATCAACAGGGTTGTTAGCAGTCCCAATTTTCAATAACCGAGTGTCACCTTTATTAGCAATTTCGATAGACAAATAACACTCTGGCTATCATAATACATATCAATGTGTTTATGAGAAATCTTCAAGTCATTCACCAATCTGTGTATCCAAATAGCTTCTTTAAAAGGTTCAGTAAGCAACTGACATATACTTTGTTTCGGTATAGATAATGCAACTATCGACTAAAGCGTAGAACACCAACAATTAGGTCTACCATCCATGGTGAACACATAACTAGTAGTAGACCGTCACATGTCCAAATCACCAACATAATCAAAATCAACAAATCCAACCACAAGCTTATCAAGCTCATGTTTTTCCCTTCTCTGAAACTTGAGACTAATGTCAGAACCATAAATATACCTCAAAACCACTTAACGGCTTGCCAATGCACTTTTCTAGGATTATGTATAGACTTACTGACCATGCTCAAAGTTTGAGCAATATCAGGCCGAGTACAAACCATATCATCATCAAAGCACCAATGACATTTGCATATGAAATTTTGCGCAACTGGCTTTTCTCTTCATCTGAACTGGGACACATCGAAACACTAAGCTTGAAATGGGGAACAAGCGATGTACTAACGTGTTTTGTTGAACCATTCATACCAAATCTTGCTAAAGCCTTCCGCAGATACTGTGACTAAGTCATTCAAACAATACCATTTCTTCTATCTCGCTTGATTTCCATCCTAAGTATCTTCCCAGCTTCACCCAAGTCCTTAATATCAAACTCCTTCAAAAGTTAGACCATCAATTTATTAATCTCCACCTTGCTCTTGGATGCAATCAACATGTCATCAACATATAAGAGCAAATAAATGAAGAAACCATCTTTGAGTCTATGAAACTACACAGTGGTCAAATTGATTTCGAGTATAATCATGTTCCAACATGAACTGATCAAACCTCTAATACCGCTGTCGAGGAGAGTGCTTAAGTCCATACAAGGACTTCTTCAATTTTCAAGCCCAATTTTCTTTACCATCAACTTGAAAACCATCTGACAGGTCATAAAGATCTCCTCTTCTAAATCTCCATGCAAGAAAACAGTTTTTCCATCAAGTTGTGCAAGCTCAAGATCAAATTGAGCAACCAATGCCAACAATATACAGATAGATGAATGTTTTTTTCCTAAAAAGAACAATGAGACTCACTTGCTACACTCACAATAACAACGCACTTACTATTTCCTACTTTACTTTTTATACTCACAACATTTACTTTTTCTGAATAATTGTGTATAGTCAAACTAAGAACCTTATTGTGATACGGGGAAATTATCTTTTAGTTATTGTCAAGTGTTGTAGTTATTATCGTTAGCAACATATTGCACTTGTTGATAGTTGCTAGAAAATAGATTTGGCTATATTATTGTAATTTATAATAATAATCGAAGATTCATGTTTCGAATTGGAAATGTGTTTGGTTACTAGTTCCTAGTTGGATAAAGATTTAAGCAACCCATAAATTACATATCTAGTCCCTTTTTTAGAAGTACACAAAACATTAAGATTGAGAGTCACAAATTAAAATTGTCACCAAAACTTTTTTTGTTGCAAAAAAGGTATCTCACCTAATATTTTGTTTATCCGAGCTACCTATGGTTAACTACATTAATTTTTTCCACTTAAATGAGCATTTGACATGCATGTGACCTAATTTCCAAGAATAAAATAGGAAAATAATACCATATTAATATTATCAAATATAAAAAGTTTTAAGTATACAATTACAAACTAAAAAGTTGAGCATACTATTGCAAAAGGGCAATAATTTGAAATATTAATTTTCAAATTAACCCAATCCCCCCAACTCATCTTTTTCCTCCCAACCCTCATCCAAGTCGCTTTCTTCTTCCCACAACTCTGCCATCTCTTTTTTAACCCGCCATATTTCCACCGCCTTCTTCTCTCCACTCTACCTCCGCCCATTATCATCCCCTCTTCCCACATAGGGTCGATCCTGTAAAGTTTGGGGCCCAAGGCGAAATTTTCGACTGGGGCCTTTTAATATAGAGGGTTTGACCAATATATCCCTCAACCAAATGAATACTATCTTTAAGGAATATTTCAAAACTCGCCAATAAATCCATGAAACCATGGACCATATTGCCCCTGTCACTCCCTCTTTCACCCACACATGCTCATCTAGTGCTAAGCACTTATACTTTTGTGCTTTTCCTCTTTCTCTCCTCTCTCCTTTTTTTTTCCCCTCAAAATTTTAAAATGCAATATCTAAAAATCTAGAAATCGAAAAAATAATCCAAAACCACAATTTAAATTGTATTGTCAAGACGAATCAAACAAATTTACTCATTATATCAAATTTTAGAAGTAAAAATTTCATTTTCCAATTGTAAAAAACTGATAAAATCATTTTTTTTCACATCTGAGTATAAAAACTGATATATTCATTTCTCAATTGTTCATAATTGAGCATACAACTGATAAATTTATCTATCATTTTTTCACAATTGATACTCAGTTTCTCAGATGCTTAAATTTGAATATGATTTTGTTGTTGAATACCCTTTAAACAACTGAGAAATCAATTTTTTATATATTTAATTTAAAGATGAGTGTTGTCACCGTTGATATTCAATTTTTCAGATTTTAAATTTAAAACTGAGACATTCATTTCTCATTTGTTCATAATTGACTATAAAAACTAATAAATTCTTCTCACAATTTTTTCACAATTGATACTCTATTATTTAGATGTTTAAATTTAAAGATGAATTTGTTGTCGAATACCCTTTATACAAATGAGAAATCAATTTCTCATATATTTAATTTAAAGATGAGTGTGTTTTCGCCTACCCTTTAAATAAATGAGAAATCAATTTTTTGGTTGTTTGTGGTTGTCACATAACCTTATATATAACATATATAAATTGATTCATGGTTGTATGATGTAATATGCCCTTTAAACAATTTTGAAATCAATTTCCCTATTCTGTTCTTTAAAGGCTAAATATTTAGTTAATAAATGCATTGTCGCATACCCATTAAACAATAGAGAACCCAATTTATCACTTATTTCTCATTTATCATTTATTTCTCACTTGTGAACAATTGAAAAATTAATTTCTCAATGGTTTAAAGTTAAATAAATGTGTTACCACATCTTCTATGAACAACCGATAACTGAATTTCTCTGTGGTTTAAAGTTAAATTCATTCCTTGTCCTGAAGATAGTTAGCAAAAGATTTATAGTGTACGAATTTACCCCCATTTCGCCACTCGACAAGGTCTAGAATGGTGATAATCCCAAGCAAACTACATTAGGTAGGCCAATTTTTTTTCGGAATTAGCAAGAGCATGGAGAGTACAAGATTAAGCACACAGATTACACAAGTTACTAGGAGTGAGGGATCGGGTAACAAGCGCAAGAATATCATCCCAGCTAGAAGATACACCACTAGCATACATTAGATTGATGAATCAAATGTACAATCCAAGATCCAATTTTGTGTATAAACTAAAAATAAACATAACAAATACAACAAATAGATAAATATATAGAGAAAAGGGAGGGAACTTGGGATTTTATTAATTTTGACATGATTGGATAAAGATTGAACATAAATCTGAAATCGATTACTACAATCTCTCTCCACCATCTTACAAAAACTGTGTATAGATACATACAAATAAGATAAAGAAAAGGCTTAGATTTGTCTATCAATTATTTCTTCAAGAATCATCAATTCTCCCTTCTTCTGACAATTGTCCTTCAAGCATAGAAAGCCCCAAATTGAGAAATCCTCAATTTAGTCTTTATTGAATTGGGATAGGGTAAAATGATTTTTTTTTCCAAACTCGATTGAATTTTCGATTAATTCATGATTTGAAATTTCTTACGGTGATCGATTCATGAAAGTACATGGATAAAGGAAGCGAATCAATTGCTGAACCGGAAGATTGAGCAGCACACAACATGTCTTCAATTCACCAGAGAGAGAAAAAGAGAACGAGGTAGAGAGGATTGCGGTGAGAGGGAGGATTGCGCATAGAGTGAGAAAAAATATTACATGATCGCCGGAATAAAAAATGAGACGTGGAAGCTAGTGCCTAAGCCTGCAAATTGTGACCCTGTACATGTAAGTGGGTTTATAAATTAAAAAGAAAGGCATCTAGAGAGGTTGATCGCCGGAAAGCTTGCCTTGTAGCTCGTGGTTTTTCGTAAACCTATGGGATAGACTTTGAGGAAACCTTTGGTCCAGTTGCTAAAATGGTAACAATTAGAGATATTATTGGTTTAGCTGCTTGTAAAACTTGGAAATTATGGCAACTTGATGTAAAGAATGCATTTCTTTATGGAGAATTGGATTATGAAGTGTACATGGAGCAGCCAAAAGGGTTCATTTCGGAGGAACTTCCAGACCATGTTTGTCGACTAAAAAAAGCATTGTACGATCTTAAGCAAGCTCCACGTGCTTGGTATGGTAAGATAGCACAATATCTTTTATTTTGTGGTTATAAGGTCTCAGATTCAGATTCCATCATGTTTATCAAAAAGGGATCCGACATGCAAGTTATTGTTCTCTTATACGTTGATGACATGATCATTACCGGAGATAATGATAATGAAATATCATGTTTACAATAAGAAATGTCTACCCGTTTTGAGATGAAGAATCTAGGAGAAGTTGGGTGTTTTTTGGGTTTAGAAGTTGAGAAGTTTGAGCAAGGTTACTTTGTGTCTCAAAAGGGATACGTTAAAATGTTGTTGGATCGTTTTGGTATGGGGGAGTCAAAAGCAATGGCTACTCTAGTGGAACCAAATTTGAAGTTGAAGAAAGACGAAGGAAAGTTGCTGAGGTAGCACTATTTAATAGAAGACAAAAAAAAAATGAAGAAAGCCTAAGTTTATAAGTACTCCATCTGTTACGAAATAATTACATATGTTGAGTAAATGTTAAAAATGTCTCATTTTATGACTTTCAATATTGTTTGATAAGTTCAGATGTTAGTTCAAATTATGTTTATTTGAGACGCTCATTATACATTGCAGCTTATGATGATATGGGGAACCCGGAAAATGAATGTGAACATTGTGGTGCTATCTTTTGGTTCAATGAGAGGGTGAAGAGCTCTCCTCTATAGAGAAGACCAAAATTTTCGTTATGCTGTAAAAATGGTCAAGTAAAAATTCCAATATTAAAAGAACCGCCTGCTCTTTTGTGAGATCTTATAGAGGGAAGACACGAAAAGAGCAGGAATTTTAAAGATAATATTCGGGGATACAACACCATGTTCTCATTTAGTTCAATGAGCAGTAAGACGGATAAAAGGGTAAATAAAGGACAAGGACATTATTCATATACAATGAGTGGTAAGAATGATCATATGATAGGGCCTATGCAACCCAAAGAAGGTCAACCTCCACAATTTTCACAGCTTTATATCTACGACACGGAGAATGAAGTTGAGAAGAGAATCAACGCCCTTAGGTATGCGTCTATATATTATATCAATATATTAATAGATAGATATTCTTTACAAAAAATTTATTCCGTCCATAATGCACTAAAGTAAGATTCTTCTTTTGTTCTTCGTTTAGTTTCAATCCTAGCACAATTATGAAAAATGCAATTAAATATATATCCAAGAGTTAATATAATAATAATTAAAGGAATACAAATTATATATATACGTATATTACATATATAAGATAAAACATATAGGGAGTACGAAATAATATATGTCCTTAAATTAAATGTTAAAACTTGGAACTCAATATATTTGACAAAATGCATTATGATTATATAATATCTCTACATGAAAATTAGTGCGGGAGGGAAGGATGATACTATTACTGTGAGACGGTGGGAGTACGTTCATTTGTAAATATTAAATAACCAAGGGATGATCCAACCATGTCTCGGCCAACACTATCACCGAAAGAATTCCTATCATTCCGTCTTCAGGAAAGGATCAAAGAAGGATCCCATCTTATGAGGAGTGGGTGTTTGCTACAGCAGTTTATGGTTGATTCTTATGTTATGATGGATACACAGAGGCTTCATTAGATTCGTCACCACCAGCCTAAACTACGAGCTGAATCATACACGAGACTAAAAGTTGCAGCCAACAGCGGAGTTAGCGGTTCAGATGCGGGGAGAAGAATCATACTGCTTTCATCGTACACTAGGGGGAAAAGGTGGACCATCCAAAATTTCCAGGACTCCCTTGCAATATGTAAATGGATAGGTTATTCATCACTATTTATTACTTTTACATGTAACCCTAAGTGGCCAGAAATAAAAAGATATGTAGAAGAAAAGGGATGTAGACCAGAGGACAGGCCCGACATAATATCCAGGGTTTTCAAAATGAAACTTGATGAAATGATCAGCGATTTTAAGGACGAAAAAGTGTTCGGTAGCCCTGCTATAAGTAAGTGTCAAATATTTCGAATTTATTTCTGAAAGTTTTTAAGCTATATTTGATATTTAAAGTTTTTATAATAATGTACTCCATTCGTCCCGCACTAATTTTTTTTAATTCTATATTATTAGCATTTTATATTTAGCACCATTCAAACTATATAATATTCAAGTCAGATTTTTTATTGATATTAACTTTTTCATAGTAATATACTCCCAATGTCTAGCACTAATAGCAATATTCTTTACCTCCGTAATAATATTATATTCCATCCATCCCGCAGTAATAGTATACTCCCTCTGTCCCGCATTAATAGTTTATTCCATCGTCCCAATTTTTTTAAAAACTTCTATATAAACTTCAACTCAGATTGTTTTTGATATTAATTTTTTCATAAGAATATACTTCCACCGTCGGATACTAATAGCAATATTAGTGCCAGACGGTGATGGTAGTATATTCCCTCCGTCCCGTAGGATTAGTATATTCCCGCCGTCCCAAAGTTATATTATATTCCATATGTCCTGCATTAGTAGTTTATTCCATCTCGTGTCTATTTATAACTTTTATATAATTCTCAAGTATTATTTTTTTATTGATATTAACTTTTTCATATTTATGTACTCACAATGTCTGGCACTACTAGCTATATTTTTCCCTCCGTAATAATAGTATATTCCCTCTGACCTGCAGTAATAGTATATTTCCTCCGTCCCCCAGTAATAATATATTCCCTCTGTCCCATATTAATAGTTTATTCCATCTTCCCGCATATTTTTTAAACTTCTATATTATTAGTTTTTTGTGTTTAGATAAATTCTAAGTATATTTGGATATAAATATTTTATTTTTGTTTCTACGTAGTTGTGTACACGGTTGAGTGGCAGAAGAGAGGTCTTCCTCATGCACATATTCTTCTTTTTCTCAATCCACAGAATCAAGCTAAGATTGCTGAAGATGTAGACAAATTTATTTCAGCTGAGATACCTGACAAGGGAGCTGAATCGGAATAGTTCTCTCATTATAATGAGCGAACTATTATAGATGAAAATGATTACCATGTGTATAGGCGGAGAGACACCGGGGCAACTATTGAGAAGGGTGAATGTAATCTTCACAATGGGTATGTTGTTTCATTTAATGCCTATCTGCTTTTGAAGTACAGAGCACATATCAATGTCGAGTATTGTAATCAGAGCATGGCTATCAAATATTTGTTCAAGTACATTAACAAGGGTAGCAATAGGATAACTTTTGGATTACAAGAAGAGGATGAGGTTGAAAGGTTCATTGATTGTAGATATGTCTCTGCATGTGAGGCGATTTGGAGGATATATGAGTTTGATTTGCATTATAGAACTCCACCAGTTGAGCGGTTAGCTTTTCACATGAAGGGTGACTAGACTATACCTTTTCATGAAGGGGATTACATTGCAGATGTTCTTGAAAACCCAGAGACTGTTAAAAAATCCCAGTTTGTTAAGTGGATGGCGTATAACCGTGATATTGAAGACGGTCGACATTTGAAATACTGTGAATTCCCGAGGTATTTTGTGTGGGTAAAAAATAAACGTGAATGGGGCCGCAGGAAAGATAGTCGATTTGCAATTGGAAGGATATATCATGTGCCGGTCGGCTATGGGGAATTTTACTACTTGAGGATTATGTTGAATCATAAAGCCGGTTGCAAAAATTTTAAAGATTTGAGAACCGTTGATCATGTTGTTGTAAGGACTTTAAATCAGCTTGCTATGCCTTGGGTTTGTTAGATGCCGACAAAGAATATGTCGATGCAATAAAAGAAGCATCTGGTTGGAAAATGTCTGTAGCCTTAAGGAGACTATTTGTTGTTCTATTACTGTCTAATTTCATGAATATGCCACACGAGGTATGGGATAAGACTTGGGAGGAACTTTCCGATGACATGGAATACAACTATAGGAAACTGCACAATAATCCGGGTAAGTTTATCACCTTTAAATCTAATATAGGTTTTCATTTAATATTACATATATTTATATATTTTCTCTAATATATAATGTAATTACAAACGTTTATAAAACACAATTCTAATTTTTTTTCTAACCGTAATTAAAGTAAAATATACTGGATATTTGTTCTACTTTCAATAGTGTACTCCGACCGAATGTCGAAAATATTCACCACTCCATCCGTCCCGCATTAATTATCTAATATGGATATTACATACATGCTTATGCTTTGATCGAATATTTGAGATATAAGGTTGATTGTAGTACATTTTTTAAATTTGTACTTCCTCCGTATCACACTAATTTGTTATCAATTTTATTTACAAAATATAGTTTTGTTATTGGTTGGAGAACAAATTTATTGGTTATTTAAGATTTACAAATGAACGCACTCCCACCGTCTCACAGTAATAGTATCATCCTTCCCTCGCGCACTAATTTTCATGTAGAGATATTATATAATCATAATGCATTTTGTCAAATATATTGAGTTTCATGTTTTAACGTTTAATTTAAGGACATATATTATTTCATACTCCCTATATGTTTTATCTTATATATGTAGTATACATATATATATAATTTGTATTCCTTTAATTATTATTATATTAACTCTTGGATATATATTTAATTGCATTTTTTCATAATTGTGTCAGGATTGAAACTAAACGAAGAACAGAAGAAGAATCTTACTTTAGCAGAAATTGAAAAGATATTGGTTCAAAATGGAAGTAGCCTGCATAAGTTTACAAATATGGCTAAGCCGATCGACTCTGCTATTGAGGATGCACAAAAAAAACTTATTTTAGATGAAATATCATATGATATAGAAGAGATGAAGGCTGAGCACGCCAGGTTGTATAAACAACTCACAGCTGAGCAGATAGGAGTATATGAAGAAATCATGTCCGCTGTCGATAGTGGAAATGGTGGAGTATTCTTCCTGTATGGTTATGGAGGGACGGGAAAGACGTTTATGTGGAAGACATTATGTGCTGCATTACGGATGCAGAGGAAGATTGTAGTTGCAGTTGCATCCAATGATATTTCTTCATTATTACTTCCAGGAGGTAGGACTGCCCATTCTAAATTTGGTATACCTTTACAGCTTGATGAGACTTCCATGTGTAGCAAACTTAAGCCAGGTTTTGATGAGGCAGAGTTACTTAAAAAACATCGCTTATTATTTGGGATGAATCTCCAATGGCACATAAACACTGCTTTGAGGCACTTGATCGTAGCTTGAGAGATATTATCCGTGGCCCTAATGGACGGTTATATGATAAGCCGTTTGGTGGTAAGGTTGTGGTATTTGGAGGAGATTTTAGACAAATTCTTTCGATCGTACCTATGGGTAGCATAAATGTTAATGTGCATGCTTCACTATGTTCATCGACATTATGGAATGAATGCAAAGTACTAAGGTTAACACAAAATATGAGATTACAGGTGATTTTAAAATACATTTTGTTTAACATTATGTATACGTATCTATATTTTAAAAGTTATAATAAGACTAAAATATAATATTTTATGTAGGGTGGTTCATCTTCTTCGAATGTTGAGGATATCAGGTCGTTTGCAAATTGGTTATTATCCGTTGGTGATGGGACTGCATGTGATAAGTAACAAATGCTTTTAAGATATAGATACATATTTTATTCGTTGGTTATTACTACCTCTGTCTCAAAAGCCTTACTACATTTGTTGCAATTTATGTACTATATCCGTCTTAATATTAGTAAAAACTGCTTCATAATTTTTTGGTCTTCTCTCAATTTTAATATTGATTTTTACTTCCTTTTAAGTTCATATTTTTACTAATATTTATTTATCATATGTTGGTTATTACTGCAGGTGATAAGAATCATGGTGAAGTTGAAATAAAAATACCAGATGACATATTGATAAGAGATTCTGTCAATACCATCTCAGCTATCGTGGATTGCATATACCCGAACTTAATGCAGAATAAAGATGTTGATGGATTTTTCCAGAATCGGGCTATACATGCACCAAAATATGAGTTGTTGACAGTATTAATGAGTATGTTATGTCGCTCTTTCCTGGAAAAGAAGTGGAATACATGAGTTCTGACGCCATATGCAAAGACTAGGAATTTAACCAATCAACCGAAGATATATTTTCAACTGAATTCCTAAACACCGTCAAGTGCTCTGGAATACCTAATCACATACTGAAGCTAAAGATTGGATGCATCGTCATGTTGTTAGGAAATATAGATCAATCTTCAGAATTGTGTAACGGTACAAGATTGATCGTTACAAATCTAGGTACGCAAATCAATTTTGTTAGTATATAATTATACATTTATACAATTAATTATTTGACATAAAACATACTGTTATTTTAATATATATATATATATATATATATATATATATATATATATATATATATATATATATATATATATATATATAGGTAAGCACATTGTCGAGGCGGTAATGTTGTCCGGAAAGAATGTTGGTAAGAAGGTGTTGATACCGAGGATGATTATGTCATCTTCTGATACCACAAAATTCCCGGTTAGGTTTCAACGGAGACAATTCCCACTGACCGTTTCTTTTGCAATGACGATAAATAAAAGTCAGGGTCAGTCGCTCGCTCATGTTGTCCTTTTTCTTCCAAGACCAGTATTTAGTCATGGACAATTATATGTTGCTTTTTCTAGAGTAACTACAAGGAAAGGACTTAAAGTGCTTATATGTAATAGTCATGAACAGTCAGATGACACGACTACAAATGTTGTGTACAAAGAAGTTTTTGACAAGTTATAATATATTACATAAAATTATCTCATTAATTTTTTGAATTGTATTTACATTTAACTTTTACCTCAGTATTTTATCCCCCGTCGGGGACCGACGGGTTACTCACTAGTAAGAGATAAAGAGAGATTTGAACAAAGAAGTAAAGAAATAAAGAGAGAAAGAAAGAAAGAAAAACGAAGTAAAGAAAGAAAGAGAAGAAGAAAAAGGAGGAGAAAAGAAAGAGTAAGAAAGAGAGTCGGTAGAAGAAGAGAAGATTATTAAAATTGTAAGGTTAGTTTTTCTTTTTTTTTGTTTGTTTAATTTGTTGTTAAAGCTATTATTATCTTTGTGATTAATTATGGGTTTTAAAGGAATTATTTAAATAATTATAATGTAATTTTAACAAAATTATTAAAATTAATTTTATAAACTTGTTGCAATGTATATTTAATTATTGATTTTTAAGTTTTGATTTTTAAAATTAAATTATATATAGTGCTTGTTAACTTAGGATTTTGACACATTATTTTTTAGGAAAAAATATGAATGGAGTTCCACTTATTTTCATGTGCTATTGGGGAGGAAATGATGAAAATCCGTTTGAAGTTGAGAATTTTGAAAAGGCTCCAAAATGTGCACTTATGGCTAAAACTCGATGGAGGTACAAGAAATTGATTAAGAAGTTATGTAAGAAGATTGGGGTAGATCGAGCCAATATTTAATTCCAAGTTACTTGTAGATATCCTCATCTTGTCGCCCATGGGTTTCAAATTACATTCCATTTCTAAACGAGAATGATATGTGTATGGAACTCATGTTTGATGTTTCTGCTCAGTTTGGGGGGTTGAGTTGTTTACAACTGTATGTTAAGATGAATTCAGTTGATAATGTGAATGTTGAGGAGTTTGAAATCCATGAGGAGCCATTACAAAATGAGTATGTTAATAACATGGATACCTTACAGATGGATTCTTTAAGCTACTACGATGAGAGGGACACTGGAACAAGTACACGAACACATGCAAAAGAGGGAGAAGAAGAGGAGGAAGATGAAGAGGGAGAGGAAGAGAAAGGGGGAGAGAAGAGGGAGTGGGGGAGGGGGAGGAAGAGAGAGATGGGGAATGGTATAATGATGAAGATAATGATTCAAATTATGAACAAAATATTGAGGCCCTTATAAATTATGATCGTGATAATGGATATGATGATTATAGTAGTGCTACTGATGTTAGCGAGAATGAGAGTGATGATGGGGTGAGGGAAGATTTGGGGGTACATTTTGTTGGTTACGAACAACCACAAAATAACGTGTATGAGAGAGCAGACTATCAATTTTATGGTGATATTGGGGAAGGATCAGAAATTTATGATAATAACGAATGTAACTTTGATGCTTGGAATGGAGAATTTGATGGTATTGCCAAAGGTATGCGCTTTTCTCAGAAGTTTGAGGTGCAACATAAAATGAAAATGTGTCATATTAAGAAAAATCTGCGCTTCAAGGTTAAAAGAAGCACAACCCGGAAGTGGACTATTGAGTGTTTGGTGAAAGATTTTCCATGCAATTTTTATGTGAATGTGAGTTTGAAGAAGATTGGTCATTGGTAAATAACCAAGTACACGGGTCCTTATTCTTGCTTGGGTACAGAAATTAGCGAAGATCATCAAAACTTAGATGCTAAGTTCATAGGACGAGAAGTTTTGGAACTTGTTAAGGTTGATCCCGAGGTGAAGATTGCAGTTGCGAAGGCAACAGTAAAAGCATTACATGGGAAGGATGTTTCATATAGAAAAGCATGGTGTCGTAAACAAAAAGCCATTGCAGAGGCATATGGAGACTGGGAAGAATCTTACATAAGGTTGCCATGTTTGTTAGCAGCTATCCAAAAGTGGAACACTGGAACAATTGTGGAGTATTCTGATCCTCCTCCTCCAGGTGCTTTAGGTATGTTTGATCGTGTGTTTTCGACAATTGGCACTTGTTTAGAAGCGCTCTCTTATTGTCGTCCTGTTATTTTTGTTGATGGCACATTCATGCATGGAAGATATAAAGGGGTTATACTTATTGCCATGGGTGTTGACGCGAATGATTGTATACTTCCTCTCGCATTTGCTATTGTTGAAAAAGAGGACTACCGCAATTGGTGTTGGTTTCTACATCTTCTTTGCAACCATGTTACTAAGGGTCGTAATATTTGCTTGATATCTGATCGACATGGTGGCATCCTTTCCACAGTTGGAGATAATAGTTCCTGGCCACGAAATGTCATTCACAGATGGTGCATGTTGCATTTGCGAGCTAATTTTCTTAAAGCTCACAAGGGCGTTGGATTAAAAGATCTTTTTTGGAGAGCTGTTAGCACCACCCAAGATAAAAAATTGAAATGTTATTTGAGGCAGATTCGTTTAATCAACCCTGAGGCGTTTAAATGGTGGGAGTACTTGGATGCTGGAAAGTGGACAATGGCTCATGATGGTGGATATAGGTACGACATTAGGACTACTAATTTGTCTGAAGTTTTTAATGGTGTAATAAAAGGAGCTCGGGGGATGCCTATTTCAGCAATTGTTGAGACCTCCTTCTATAGGTGTGTGGCATACTTTCAAGATAGACTCAATAAAGCAATGCAGGCTTTAGGGGGAGATCCTAGTATCCCACAGGTAAATGCCACCTTAAAATTCAATCAGAGGGTCGATAATAGATACTGGTATAACTTGAGAAAGGATGGGTATCATCAAGTTAGAAGGTTTAACGACACGCCAGTGGGTGTTTATCAAGTGACAACTAGAGTACGAGGTGACAAAGGTGGACACATTCAAGTTGTGAAATTAGGTGCTGGAAAATGCACTTGTGGCAAATAGATCCAATATCATTACCCTTGTTCGCATGTTCTTGCTTGTTTCAAAACGCAAAACGTTGATGGCTTGAAATATATTGATTATTTTTACAGCCTTGACTCGTACAACAAGACGTGGAGTTGTTCTTTTTATCCAATCCATGATCAGGCCTATTGGAGTATGGATCACATTGTCCCACGTTTTTATCCTAAACCGGACCACCGACGTGATAAGAAGCAAGGAAGACCCAAGTCAAGGAGATTGAGAAACTCTATGGATTGGCAAGTTCCTAAGAAGAAGAATCATTGTGGGATTTTCAAGGTAGAAGGTCACACTCGAAGGAGGTGTCCAACTCTTAGGGAGTAGAATTGATTGTTATTTGCATTTTTTGTTTTTAAATTTACTACTTTGAACAATTAAGTATCGTTATTTTATTTGAAGTTGTAATATATTCAAGTCTTCATGAATGTTACGTTATTCACCAATAGATGGGGCGACCGCACCAACTCCATTCCCCCTAATTAATGTCTATCCAGTGGCATCGTTAAATATTTACTTTTATATTGATAATTAGGTTGAGATGCCGAGGTGTCCACTAAATCACTGCAGTGGGGTTTGAGACAACATTACAAGTTTATTTGTTTTTGTTTTGTGGTGATGTGGAGATCTTGAACCAACAAAAATAAAATAAAATTTTAAACATGCTGTTGAAGTGAGCGGCCGCCCAAGATGGTAATAGGCGACCGCCCAAGTTCAAGAAATAAAGAAAAAATAAGTCTGTTGATGTGGGCGACCGCCTGGGTGAGGTGAGCGACCGCCCAAGTGCGGAATTGGGATGTTGATATACCTATTGTGCAAGTGAGCGACCGCCAAATGTGTCTGTGGGTGACCGCCGAGATGAGATGGGCGACTGCCCAAGTTCAACGCTGGTGAAAAAACGGGCCCTTGCCCTTGCCCTTCCTGAACCCTAACCCGCTCCCCTTTCTCTCTCTAAAAATTTGCCCCCACCTCTTCCTCTCTCTAAAATCTTCCTTCCAAACACCCAAATCCACTCCCCAACCTACCAAATCGACTTACCCATCTTCTTAAACCCTCTAAGCCAAAAGTAAACACCCAATTCACCATTTGTGGGGGAAGAATTTGAAGAAATTGTGAATAGTTGAGAAGGGAAGAAGAAGGTTGAAAGTTGGGATTTTCAAGATCGAAATTGAAAGGTCGTTGTGGGAAATCATTGTTCAAAGCATAGTCTCTATTCTCTGATCCTCTTCAACAACTCCTTCGAGATTCCGGCGAACTTCGGTGACTTCTCCGGCGAAATTTTCCGACCAAGTAAGATTTAATTCTCAATTTTTAGTGCTTGTGGGTATTGAAATAATGTCGAGGAGGATAAATATTCCGGTCCCCGAGGTTGAATTTGAATCAACAAAATTTATTGGGAGTAAAGCTAAGGCATTTTTTGATAAATATGAACAGAAAGGGTTCACTGTTGAAAATGAGTTTAAGCCCGAGGGACTTGGATTGGATGGCGTATTTCTAAGATATGGGTGGGCTAATCTATCAGTTTGACTAGCTAATGAGGGGTCGAAGATTTTGTAAAAGAATTCTATGCAAATGCGTTTGAGTTAGGGGAAGAGAGGCGTAATTCGAGTGTGAGGGGAAAGCAAGTTGGTTACACTGGGGAGGATATTAATAACTACTATGGGATGAGGTCTCCCGGATTGATGATAGATTCTTGTGCATATTATCAAAATGCCCAAATAATGGAAAGGAACGTAGAGGGAAATCTCTATAGGTTAGCCCCTACATTCGTGGATATTGACATGTCTTTGTTAAAGAACGGGTATGTGAAGAAGACGAGGGTCTTGAGTTTAGAGTTGAAGGCCCTTCATAGGTTTATTTGTGAGCCAATTCTACCCACGTCCCATTATAATGATGTACATTGGAGACGGGCTTTGTTGATGAATATTGTGTTGACCGGGCAGAATTTCAATATCAGGCTTGCAATATCAATGGAAATTGTAAATACTTACAAGACTATGAGCAGATTCAACTTTAATTTTCCATTGCTTATTTCTGGGTTGATTGAGCTGGCCGGGGTTAATTTCGCTCACTCACGTATTGTTAGGGATATTTTATCTTTGGGGACTGTAGTGAGTATGAAGACTCTCATAGTAAAGGGGCATGCTCAGCAAGGTGAAGGTTCTTCCAGGGGAAGGCCGGAGAGACATGTAGAGGAGGAGATGGAGGAGCATCAGTTTACCCCCACAGAGGCAGCATATTATATGGCGGTACATGTGGAGTCTTTGTCGAGTGATATTAGCCAACTGCGAGTACAGTGTGGGATTTTTGATTAGAGGCTAACAAGCATGGAGGAGAGCAAGAGGCAGATGCACTTTCATGTTACTGAGGATCTTTTTGCCGCGGGTATGTGGAGGCAGCGCATGGAGGAAAAGCAACTGCAATGTTCAACGAGATAAGGGACAGACTTCCCCCTTCCATCGCCGCAGCATGTTCCATATCACCCGCCTCCGCACCTTGACCCGCAGGAGTTGATGGGTTGGCCATCTTGGGATGCGCAGCCGTCGTCCTCACAGCAGCAACAACATAGTTCGGATTCGAGCATGAGTGGCTCGTTTGGTCCATGGGACCATTTTCAGTGATATTTTTTGGTTGGAGGTATCTCTATCCCCCTGTTTTATTTTATGTATGCATTAGGGACAATGCAACTATTTGTTTGGGGGTGGGGTACATTTTATCTTATTTTGCTATTTTTATCCCCTATTGTTCCGAGTATTTTAGTCTATTTCCATATATTTTTGGAATTTTAATGTAATTTTGAGAACTTATGTGAGTTTGAGAGTTTATTGTAATTAAGAGGAATTTTTGAATATTTATTTACCTAATGTAATAGTTTAGGAAAATTGGTGTCAAAGTCCCAACAATTATCATTGAAGACCAAGTCAAACAAGAGTTTGAGGAAGAGAAAGGTCTTTTGAGGTATTTGGAGAAGATGTTGAAGTGGATTTGCTAGCTAAGGAAGGATGAGGACCTGAGAGGAATTTTGGAAAGTTACAGAAAGAAGGAAAAAAATTGCAAAAGGCTGTTGAAGTGGGCGACCGCCGAGCTGAGTTGGGCGACCGCCCAAGTGTGATTTTGGAAATTGATTTCAGCCGCTGCACAAGTGGGCGGCCGCCCAGAACCAAGGTGGGCGACCGCCCAGCTCCCTTTTTCAGAATTTCTGTTTCCTTTTATAAAGAGGATCCTACTTTTTTTTTCCAAAATTTGACCTCCCTTTTGCCCTAATATAAATATGTAGAGTCAACCCTCTTTTCATTATGCTTTATTTTTTCTACTTTTCAAGGTTGAAATAACATTAAAATAAATAGTTCAAATTAGTGACCACATCCCGATCACATAGGAAAGAAAACACAAGTCCAACAACTCTTACATTAATAAAACCAAATATTTAGTGACCACATCCCGGTCACATGGAAAACTCCTTCATGGAAATCAGATGGGATGAAATCCTTATGGAATACCTGCAACGCAAATGAACTAACGTCAGAGTAGTTCACTCCTTGGATGCATTACTATATGATTTTCAACAGTTCATCATGCTAGAAAATGTGTACCTTGAAGACATTGCTGAGTGTGATGTTAAGATAATGTGCTGATCGTGAGGGGGCGAAAACAACAACCTAAAAATTACAAAACAACATGATTAGATGGCAATATTAATAATGATTCCAGCTGTTGCATTTTGGTACAAAATTCTTAAGTGTACTAACTGATATGATTTAAAACATCATACCTGATGAAGTATCATAACAGAACCAACAGATATGTCATTTGCAAACTCACTCTCAGAAAGCACTTTTCGATGAATTGAACCACCTATTGTACCCGTAGGATCCTAACAATTTTACCTTAATTAGTAACTTAAGACACATTCTAATCATGCTAGAAAGCATATATAAAACTCATATGCTAACCTTCAAAGCCACCATAAGATCACCAAATTCATTTGGTGTGCAGGTCTTGACAACAGCAACAACAACATTAATCCTTTCAAAATTGACACATCCACCCTTGATAGTATTCAAAGGGGTAGCAGGAATCATACCATCAGCACTAGCAGTTCAATTGCGAAGAGCCAAGGACTGCATTGGAAATCTTTATCCTCCCTGGGATTTTCAATTTCTCTTCGTACATACTCTTGTGTCATAATCAGAGGTTCCTGAGAGGAAACGCTCTGACGGTCGAGGTTTTTCTGGCACATAGCGACCTGCACGACACCAGCGGGACCAGGAATCAGACGCGATGAAGAGGATTGAGAGACATTGATTTGAGAGAGGTGAGAGGGTTGAGGGACAGATGTTTGGCCGGAGGAATGAGGACGGCGCTTGGAATGGCGGGGGAGAGATGGATCCATTTTTGGGTTTTGTTTGAATCAGGTTATAATTAATCTGGTCCTTTTAAAGGGAAGTAATCTTGAAATTCAGATTTGATAAGACCGACATTGGCAGTGCCGGATTTGTTAGTTAAGATAAATCCGGCATTGGCAGTGCCAGATTTGTCAGTTAAGATAAATCCGGCATTGGCAGTGCCGGATTTGACAGTTAAGATAAGACCGGCATTGGCAGTGCCGGATTTGACCGTAAATATATGAACAAGTTAGTGTAAAGTAATTAGCGTAAAATAACAAAGTGCGTTTTTGTTTTTGATTGATTAGACTAAATTGAAATTGCAAAGAAATTAAACTAATGATTAAAGATCACAAAATTAAGTAAGGATTGCATTCAAAATTTAACAACGAGATTCACGAATTGGTTTTCACAATACATAACCCTTAACTACTAACTAATGTTTTATATTTATACTAGGGTTATAAAACGTGAAAACAAACTATGGAACTATTCAATCCTGGCCACCTTGGCTCGAAACCAAGTGTTCTCTCGCAATCCTAGGTTATGAAAAAGATGTCCTAATACCAATAAAAATAGCCTTACACTTTCAGAAAAGATAAAGTAACAATAAAAGAAATAGTATGAATTAAGATACAAGAAATCCTATATTATCAATCCAAACATTTAGTGACCACATCCCGGTCACATAGGAAATCCATCACTGCCAGTCAGATGGGGTGAAAAAATTACGAGGATTGCGATTCCTTGACCCTCTTCGAAACATGCAATCTAATAAGCCTTGCGAACGTGGCCTAGATGAAGATGGCTGATGAGGGTCTATATATGGACCATTAGGAAATGTGGTAGGAGTCAAACTAAAACTAGACGTAAAACTAGGAGATTGTGAAAACCCAAGTACCTGAGGCGGAGTCTGAGTATAATCAGTTTGAGTGATACTGCTCTGCCCACCTGGTCCACTAGAATGTACCCGATTAATCATCCCCGTAAATGAAAACTGACCTACGTCTAACATGTTCATACAAACTCTCCCCTCCGAATTCCCCCTAACTCCCTCTTCGTCATCCTCAACACCCCCATCCTCATCATCCTCCGCCTCCTCTTCATCCTCCGCCTCCTCCTCATCTTGCAACCCCATCTCTTGATCCTCATGCATGTGCCGGGCATGTCTACGAACCTGATTTTGCCTCTGTGGCACCCCTCGAACACAATCTACAGGTGTTGGGGGAGCTTGCTGGGCATCCAATCGTTGCTGCTGCCTAATAGCTGTCAACGATTGTTGGATAATACTATGATCTAGAAGTTTGTCTTGTGAGACCACACTGCATCGCTCCATTTTGTTGGATATGGCGGTCTGGTTGGATATGTACAGGCGTTGAAGGTTTTGAATTTGTTAAACAAAATTAAGCAAAATAATTATTACAAATATAGTGGTTAAAAAAAATGGTAAAATCATTATATTGAGTATAAAGCTTACCAAACCCTCGAAACAAGTAGCATGTCCCCTGTACCCCTGATCCTCTACAGTGAACTAATTCTGTATCAACGTCCGAGTAATAGATCTGTACCATATCATATATATATATGGATATAGTCCACCTCCTCTACACCATAGTTTCCATCAATAACCATATCAGCTCGTCTGTCCCACATATCTATGTACTCGCGGTGTAAGTTCATCAAGTTCACCTTTGATCGACATCGACGGTCAATCCGATGTAGTTCCTCATTAGTGTCACAATCGGGAGGGATTCGTTGCAACATCCCGAACTGCCTCACAACACGATCTGGAAGGTGCTACTCAATCCTATCAAAGCAGACAAGGGGCGTCTTCGCCCTCCATATACTCTGGCCCTGATAGCAAAAAAGTGGACCTCTGACACCTAAATATGGCTGCCAAATAACCTGATCCTGGGTCAAAAGCGAAAGCTATTCTCGGTAGCCACGGTGGTTGTGGGCGATAATAGTTGAACAGGAACGGGGACCCTTCCACCTACATACGGAGCAATTGACATAAAAAATAGTGACTAAAAAGTGAAGAACTAAAAAACAAATCATAAGAAAAATGAAGTAAAATAAGTATACCTGCAACCCAATGACAACGATCCATCCTGCTGAAGTATGTCTACTTGACGCCTAATAGGTTGTGTACACAACAACCTCTCCCATGCCCAAAGCTATATATAAAAAAAAGTCACGTAAGAAACATGTTTAGTCCACTAGTATCATGCAATCAAATATAATTTACATACTTGGACAATAGTCAAGAAACCAACACAAGTTTTTGAACTAGGTTTCGTTGCTACACACAACCCCCCGTATAAAAAGGACAATACTGCACTACCCCAACTATAAACTCTGAATGTCCCTCAGCAGTGGCAGGTATATCAACTTCACTTTGTTGTCACTAGAATCTGCCATGAGACTAGCCCCCAAGCATAGAAAAATATAAGCTCGGGTGCACCGATCAATCAACCAACGCTCCGCATTTGGGAGAAGCTGATCAAAGTACGGAAAGCCTTGTAGAACTCTTGTAACAGACAATGAACAAACTTTCATGTCACTTCCAGATGGTGTAATTCCAAGTAACTCTTCGCATAACTCAATCCATTCCCCCTTTTTCTTAGAAGTTCTGAACTAATCACAGCATCTCCATCTATAGGAAGGCCACATAGCATACCAATATCCTCCAATGCGATATTCATCTCTCCTATGGGTAAATGAAAGGTGTGGGTCTCTGGACGCCATATCTCAACCAAAGCCTCTATCAAATGCCAATCTATTTGGAAATGACCCAAATTATACACCACGTAAAATCCAAAGATGTTTGAGATTTTCAACTATCCTCCAATCCAATATTTTGGGCAGCCCTGTTGAACCCCTAATTCTAAGTTTCTCAACTGGTTGTCCAGCCCAAATATAATTCGACCGATGGTTAGCCTGTGAAGTCAATACAGAACCATTTATCGGCCCTGGATCAACAAAAGATTGAACCGCAAATTGATCCATCCGAAACACACAAATATCATAGTCAAATTTTGGAAAAATCAAGATTTTACTCAAAATATACTCAACTTTGACCGGTCATAACTCATTCAATTTAAGTCCAAATTAAGCAAATAAACTTTTTATAAAAAGATCTTACGGAGTAGAACAAAATTTATTCACACACTTTTCATCAAATTTGATTCTAAGTATATAAAAACAGCCTTAAAATTTCGGAAAAATCAAGATTTTACTCAAAATATACTCAACTTTGACTGGTCATAACTCATTCAATTTAAGTCCAAATCAAGCAAATAATCTATCTATATAGAAATATCTTACGGAGTAGAACAAAATTTATTCACACACCTTTCATCAGATTTGAATATAAGTATATCAAAAACAGCCTTAAAATTTTGGAAAAATCATGATTTTACTCAAAATATACTCAACTTTGATCAGTCATAACTCATTCAATTTAAGTCCAAATTAAGCAAATAAACTGTCTATAGAAAGATCTTACTGAGTAGAACAAAATTTATTCACACACTTTTCATCAAATTTGAGTCTAAGTATATAAAAATAGCCTTAAACTTTCGGGAAAATATTTACTCTCTCCGTCCCATAAAATAATAATTACTCTCTCCGTCTCATAAAATTATAGTTACTCCTTCCGTCCCGTCAACCTAACTTAAAAAAATTATAACTAGAGAAAAATTGTAACAAGTTTATTTAAATTGCATCACAATGTTTAATTCCTTAAGATCAACAATTAAATACAAATCATAATAATTTAACAAAAATAATATAAATTTACATAATAAACAACAAAAGAATACTAACCTTGCAATTTAACAAAATTTCTCCAGAATCGTAATGAAAAATTGCTGGATAAAACATGAGAATAATAATTGAAAATAACAAATATAAAATCAAATTAAAGTTGAAATAATTAATTGCTACAAAGATTACTATAATAAAATTGATTTTTCTACGGTAATATTGACTTATACTTTAAAAGTACGTGGTCATAATTTTTCCCCGCCTATCCGTGAATACGTACCACCTCGTATGTTTATTTCATACGTATATATGATTCTACAATCACTTTAGGTGTGGTCGGTTTCGCACCTATATATCTTATAAGTACTTTTTGTTCTAAGCAGTTGTACATATAATGAGCAGAAACATAAATAATAGGTATAATACTTACTTTGTATTAATTGTTGATAGTCCTCCTCTACTTTCTTCTTCTTCTTACTCTTTCTTTCCTCCTCCTTCTTCTCTTTCTTTTCTCAAGTTAAGACTTTGCATCAATTTAAACACTGACCACACCAACCGGCCGTGACAAAACAAAAAAACTTTTAAAACACTCTGTGACAAAAAAAAAAAAAATTAAAATTGGAATTGGCAAAGGCCGGATTTAAAAACTACCTTTTTCAAAAATTAATTCCTCCTCGATTCGACAAAAAATTTTTAAAACCGGAATTTGCAATGCCGGATTACCTAAAAAAATATTTTTAAAACCGGAAACAAAAAAAAAATTATTTTTAAAACTGGAAATTGTTATTCCGGATTTAACTAAAATCAAAACCGGAATTTGAAAATCCGGATTTACTTAACATTAAAACCGGAATTCCGAAATCAGGATTTATTTAAATATAAAACCGGTATTTGCAATTCCGGATTTACATTAAAAGCGGAAATTGAAATTTCGAATTTAAAAAAAAAGTGCTATTTTGGTAAATAAATTTTTTGGGGTGCTATTTTTGTATATAAATATTCAAAAAACAATATTTTGGAATTTTCATCAAATATGTCAATGCTTGATTTATTTTTCTTATTTACTAGTCAAATAAGGTTCTAATTATTCCTAGTTCCTGATTTTTATTGGAGTAGGTCTGCTGAGAAACGCGTTTCTCCATAACTATTTCTCCATAACTATGGAGAAACGCGTTTTTAATAGCCAGAAACTATACGTTTGATAACCAGAAGAAAATTTCTGGATATCAGTCTCAAAGGGTTCTGGATATCCAGAAGCTTTGGAACGGATATCCAGAAGCCTTTGGGCGGATATCTAGAAAAAATAGATTTGAAGCCAAATCCAAGGCCAAGACCAGAAATTGCTTATTGAAGGTTTCTGGATATCCAGAAACCTTCAAATGTATATCCAGAAATCATCAAATGAATATCCAGAAAAATTTTGAAAGTTTCTGGATATTCATTTTGAAGGTTTCTGGATATCCAGAAACCTTCAAATGTATATCCAGAAATCATCAAATGAATATCCAGAAACATTTTGAAAGTTTCTGGATATCATTTTGAAGGTTTCTGGATATCACTTTCATAAGCTTCTGGATATCCTTTCAAAGGGTTCGATATCCGTAACCTTTGAGACCGATATCCGGCAACCATGGGACAAGGTCATGGCCAATACAAAAAGTTTCTGGATATCCTTTCAAAAGGTTCTGGATACCCGTAACCCGTTTCTCCATAACTTATGGAGAAACGCGTTTTTCCCTAGATTTTACGTTTTTATTGTTAGTTGTTCAGATATTTAGGAAAGTTTGTATGGTAAGAGCTTTAAAATAGATCAGCATGTAATCTCATTTTTATATCACTGAATACAGAATACTATGTACTAACTTTTTTTGATACGAATGTCGTTGGACTGCCACACAATTCGATTGCACTGTAGCCCACCACTTATCATACTTATATATTTAAATTGTGGGTGCATTTATAAATCTCACTCACTTATCACACTCCCAATTCCTTACCAACTCACTATATTTTAAATTATAAATAATAGTTTCTTAATTTTTATACCTACAACAAATGGTGAAGCTTCTAAATAGGATGGTGGGAATATATACGTATCAAAGACATTAACTTCTGTTAGGACCTAAATATGTTTAAACATAGTTAAGTGGTTTTGACAAAGGAACATATCTAAGATCAGGGTTTATATCAAAAGACCTCTGATAGTAAAGAACTGTCAGACATCAATGATCAATGTCAACCCCATAAATCACAACCTGCTCATTTCTGGATCAAGGCTTCTAATCAAGAAATACTTATTATGTCATAAGGTTTATGACCAAACAAATAGCCATGTGAAATAATCTAGTTAAAACCTTTAACTAGATTAATTGTATACCTTGACAATACTGACAGTAATGATTTGAATCACATTGATCAAAGAATAAATTACATGAGTTATTCCATTACACTCATAGAGATCATTCATACACAAAGATGCAAATCAACTCATCTACTAAACCTAGATCTGACAGTGAAGAATGCTTGATCCAAGAACTAAGACTCAACAACAAAGATTTATCATCCCGATAGCAAAGATCTTCGCACCAACACTGTGTGTAAATCCATTGATATCGTAGATGTCCTATGATGCTCGTCATCTCTTCTAGAATATCTTCATGATAAAACCGCAAACATAAACTTGTGCAGCTTCCTACCAAAGACAAAGCACTGCTGTAGCACTGTTTCAACCACCCAAGTTGCTGCCTTGTCTCCTGAAGTTAATGCCTTGTCTCCTCAATGGCTCTTTTGTGGCCTATATAAGCAAGGCGCCTGTAATGATCTCCTAACCCCTTTTATAACCTTCTGCAACCCTTCTTAACATCCTTTACCATTCCATTACAACCCTTCTTAAATCCCTGCATACCTGCAAACCTGTGAATAAACACCAAACAATTTTAGTTACAAACTGTAAACACTTGAGACTGTACTTCATGAGTGTATAATCCAAAAACTTGTAAACACTTGAGACTGTACTTTAAGTGTATAATCTGTAATTTGCTTAGTAAGAAGCAAGCCCTAATTGACTGTACATATTAGGAAGAGGGAGTTAAAGGAACTTGCCTTCTCAATCATTCTAGTTCTTAACGAGACCTAGATTATAGTTGATTGAGCTCACTTGTCAAGATTGACAGTGGGGGTGGACGTAGGAGTAGTGAACTCTGAATCACCTTAAAATCCTTGTGTATATATTGTTATTTATCACACACAAACACGCACACACACACACCTACACACACTTACACTAATCACCTTGTCTTTACATTATTTCATATTATTTATTGCGCTGCAAATTATTCTCTTATTATTTAATCAGTTAATATCTGACAGCCAAGAACTAATCTTAGCCGTGCAAAGCTTAACCGCTCGATCTCATCTTAGTTAATCAAGTAAACAGGGCCTTTCAATTAGTATCAGAGCTTGTCTTCACCATCAAAAGTCTAAAAAATTTTGAAGGATCCTTTTTCAACCCACCATGCCGCAACCAAGAAGAAATAATGAGAAAGACAAACCACACATTGATAATCGTGGGTTCTTCTGAAATATATGCATCAAAAATCAAAACCTACCTTGATGCAAACAATATTTGGAACTTGTATGTACTGGAAAATGAGGTCACCTATCCAATTCAACCAGAGACAAATGGTGGCAAAAGTAAAATGAAATCTCAAGAGAATTGGACTGAATCTGAAAGACAATTAATCAGTGCTAATCTAAAAGTCAAAAACATACTTTAAAAGAGTGTGAATGACTCTTTAGCATAAGAAATTGCTAAAGAACCAACTGCAAAATCTGCATGGGAACTTATTCATACCAAATTCACAAAACACACAGTGTAAGAACTCAAAATTTGTATAACTTGCTTAGGCAACTAGACAACGTTAAATTATATCCCGGTAAAAAGTTAGTGCTGCTAAACCAAGGTTTGAGGACCTTGTCAAATCCATTGCTGACCATGTAAAAACATTTGAACAACAAGACCTATGCCTTAAAATATAATCTAATCTTCCACAAGAATATGAGAAGGTAGCATTACCTATTAGAGAAGGAGCAGAATGGAGTACCATAACTGTTGAACAATATTTTGGAAAGCTTGAGGCTTATGAACTAGAAAGAATGGTAAAAATTCAACCTGTTCCCACTATTTCACAAACTCTAGCCTTAGTCGCCAGAAACCGCTTACAAACCAGCCACTCAACAGACATTGAAACCATTATCCACAATGCCCTTCTAAAATAAACCTCACTTCCAAACCTCGTTAACAAACCTATTTCACAAAAAGATATATCAAGTCTCATATCCATGGATGTCAGAAATGCCATGAAACAAAAAAGGAAAGCTTTTGATAGAAAATATAACCCATCTACATCAGATCCCAATCAAGACAATCATAAGAAGAAAATTGAATGTTTTAACTGTGGAAAGAATGGTCACTACTCATCTGAATGTCCTAAACCAAAGAAATCAAAGGACAATCAGACAGCAAAGAAATTGACCTATTCAAAGGAGATCATTCACAGCTCCAGATGCAATTGCTACAATTGTTCTAAAAACAAAAATGATAAGAATAAAGAGCAAGTAATGATTGCTGATTCATCAAAATTTAGTGATGAGGAATATGACTCAAGTGACTCTGAAAGTGAAGGAGAAGAGGCTATGATGTGCTTAATAGCAGAAGAAAATGAAGAATCAGACAATGAGGAAGATCTTGAAGCACTGGCAGCTGCAGAAGAATTAAAAGAGGTACACAATTTCAACTCTTTAAATATTGATGATTTTAAACAATTAGTTTGCACCCTTTTAATTCAAACCAAGAAACAAAAAGCTAGCTTTGCTTCATTGATCAATGAAAACCTATCCCAAACCAAAACCATTGAAATTCTCATAAAAGCCAATACTGATCTTGAGAAAGCCAATCAAGGATTGAAAGAACAATGTCTTATGCTTGAAAAGAAGAACTCATCTAACCGCCGAGAATTCAAGCTCTCAGAAAACAATCAAAGATCATCAATCTTGAAAATAGAATGAAGCTCTAAGAAAGAAAATTGAGTCCTGGAATAAATCAGAGATGATGTATCACTTTTTCATTACAACCAAAGACATCCTAGTGATAAGTCGTGAATTGAAGCAGAATCCCACTCTAAAAATATATACCCCTCCCACCGGTGAAAGATCCAGTGAGAAGTTGGTTCTTGAAAGTATAAATTTTATCAAACTTCAAAAACCTTTCTATCTAGTAAAAACAAAGGAAGATTCAAAGAAAGAAAGAGAAGAAACTGTGAATGTAACCCCAAAAGCCAATTCAAGCCAACCAAAAGGAGAAACCAAACCAGACACGTAAGTAGATACATTTAGCAACAAAAGGGAATCAACGAGCAGAAAGAAAACAGACATCAAAGATTGCCTGAACAGCAAAGATTGTCTGGACAACAAAAGTTTACTGTACAGCAAAGATTTCCTGGACATCAAAGATCATCTAGACAGCAAAGATACTACAATCAACATAGATACTCCAGACAGCAAAGACCTAAATGGCAATACTCAAATGGAAAAGGTCATGCTAGTCATAATAGCTCACCAAGATCATCATATTCAAATACCTTCCATAGCCAACCTCGCATCATCAGAATCACAACTAATCATTTTCTCCAAATCATTCCTTCAACACACCCCAACCACTTGTTCTTACACCCTATATGATGCAAATCATGTCATACTACAATACCCTGAACCAATTTTTCAAAAAAAGGTCAATGAATAAAGCTAGGGTACCAAAGAATGTCTAATCCTTTGGACCCAAAAGAATAAAAGGGTACCATAAGTTTTATTTTTGTTTTGTAGGTATCTAAGAAAGGAGTATGATACTTGGACAATGGATGCAAGCAGTACATGACTTACACCAAAGAATGACTACAACAATATATCCCTAAAAATGGTCCAAATGTAACTTTTGGTGATAATTCTCAAGCCAAAGTCAAAGGATCAGGAAATATTATTACTAAAGACATCATTTTCACAAATGTGTCTTATTTAGAAGGTCTCAAACACAATTTGATTAGCATTAGTCAAATTTGTGACAAGGGATATTATGTTGTTTGTACAAAGAGTTAGTGCATTGTCAATGATAACAAACATAAGGTCATTCTCACTGGAACAAGGAAAGGAAATCTCTACTGTCTGCACTTAGAGATTGTGGAATCTTCCAATGCTCACTGCCTGCTGTCCTATAGTCAGTCTGATATGTCATGGTTATGGCACAAAAGATTGGCTCACCTTAACCTCAAAAGCATCTCCAAACTGGCAAACTCAATCCTGGTCAAAGGTCTTCCCAAAATTCCTTTCAAGAAAGACAAACTGTGCAAAGCATGTCAATGTGGAAAACAAAAGAAAACTTCATTCTCAGCCAAAACAAGATTGGATACTACAAAACCATTGCAACTACTACACATGGATTTATTTTAACCTATTAGAACAAGGTCACTTGGTGGTAAAAGATACTCAATAGAGGTAGTTGATGACTTTACTAGATTTACATGGATCATTCTTCTAGAATCCAAAAGTGAACCTTGGATCATTGGGTCAAATTGTTTAACAAAATTCAAAACCAAAAAGGTTTATCTGTCATTAAAATTAGATCTGATCATGGTAAAGAATTTGAGAACACTGGTGTTGAAGAATACTGTGACCAAAAAGGAATTGAGCATAACTTTTCTGCTCCAAGAACTCCACAGCAAAATGGTGTTGCAGAAAGAAAGAATAGAACTATTTGTGAAGCAGCTAGAACAATGCTGTCAGAGAATAACCTGCCTAAATATTTTTGGGGAGAAGCTGTCACCAGTGATGTTTATGTCCAAAACAAGACTCTTATCAACAAATTTCACAACAAAACTTCCTATGAGTTATGGAATGGTAGAATACCAACCATTTCATACTTCCATGAATTTGGAAGTAGATGCTTCATTCACAATAATGGCAAGAACAACCTTGACAAGTTTGATTCCAAGAGTGATGAATGCATCTTCTTAGGATACTCCAACACAAGCAAGGCCTACAGAGTATACAACAAAAAAGACTTGTAGTAGAAGAATCCATTCATGTTGACTTTGATGAAAATAATGATCAAAGCTGCACTGAATTGTGTGATTTTGATGAAGCTGTTGGAAATTCAGACAATATTCCAGAAGTATTTCCTGTGCATGACTCCTCAAGTATCATTCCTGAAGAAGAATCACCTATCCTTCCTTATATTGTGCCAAAAGAAATCATCACTAACCCTAATATGTGTAACAGCAAAGAAAATCTACCTAATAGTAAAGATGCATCTGACAGCTATGATGCTCCTGACAACTTGCCTTCATCAAGCAACCAAAATAACCATGACAGCAGACCTGTTCAACCTTGCTGCAACAAAATTCATGTGTGCCCTCAACCTGAACCTACCATTCATACCATTCCTTCCAACAATGACATTTTTATTGACCTCCCCATTCATAAAATGACCATTCCTCCTGACATGCCTGTCTATGACTCATTAATGAGTACATTCATCTCTCAAATGGAACCAAAGAAGATAAATGAAGCCCTTCAAGATCCTAACTGTATTGAAGCAATGGAGGAAGAACTTAAGCAATTTGAAAGAAATAAAGTCTGGCAACTTGTCCCTAAACCCAAAAATCAGACTGTAATTGGAACAAGGTGGGTATTTAGGAACAAAATGAATGAAGATGGCATTGTTGTGAGAAACAATGCTAGACTTGTAGCTCAAGGATACATACAAGAAGAAGTAATTGATTATGATGAAACATTTGCTCCTGTAGCAAGACTAGAAGCCATTAGACTATTTCTTGCTTTTGCCTCATACAAGAAAATGAAAGTGCTTCAAATGGATGTCAAAAGTGCTTTTCTAAATAGTGTTCTACATGAGAAGGTATTTGTATCACAACCCCCTGGATTTGAACATCCAAAATTTCCAGATCATGTGTACAAACTGGATAAAGCCTTATATGGACTCAAATATGCCCCTAGAGCTTGGTATGACACACTATCAAAATATCTCCTTGGTAAAGGATTTACAAAAGGACATATTGATAACACTCTGTTTATCAAAAAATATGGGGAAGATCTACTGCTCATTCAAGTATATGTGGATGATATCATTTTTGGATCATCAAATGAATCTCTATGCATAAAATTTGGGGCAATCATGAAGGACAAATTTGAAATGAGTATGATTGGTGAACTAACTTTCTTCTTAGGTCTTCAAGTCAAACAAATGAAGGAAGGAATCTTTATTAATCATGCCAAATACACCAGGGATATGATCAAAAAGTTTGATATGCAAACTGCTTCTCCTGCTAGAACTCCACTATCAACAACAACCAAGCTCCATGATGATCCTGATGGTCAAAATGTTAATCAAACACTTTATAGGAGTTATATTGGGTCTCTCCTATATGTTACTGCATCTAGACCTGACATTATGTTTAGTGTATGTCTTTGTGCAAGGTTTCAAGCTGATCCTAAAGAATCACACCTCTCAGCTGTCAAGAGAATCTTAAGATACCTTAAAGGAACACCTGATTATGGTCTATGGTATCCCATTGATTCTCCATTCTCACTAATAGGATTCACAGATTCTGACTATGCAGGATGTAATCTTGATAGGAAATCCACCAGTGGAGGATGTCAGTTCATTGGATCAAGAATAATATCCTGGTCAAGTAAAAAGCAAACTTCAGTTGCTACCTCAACAGCAGAGGCTGAATATATTGCTGCAGGCCTTTGCTATTCTCAAATTATTTATCTCAAAAGTTAACTTCAAGACTTTGGGATGGACATGACCAATGTACCCATTTTCTGTGACAATTCTAGCACAATTGCCATGAAAGAAAATCCTGTCCAACACTCCAAAACCAAGCACATTGAAGTAAGACATCACTTCATTAGAGATCATGTGGAGAAGGGAAATATTAATATATCAAAAGTTTGAACAGAAGACAATGTTGCAGACATTTTAACAAAAGCTATTGATGAAAAAAGATTTGAGCTTTTGAAGGCAACGCTTGGTATGATTAATATGCCAAAATAATCTTTATTCATAACTGGAAAGAAGATACATATAATATAGGATTGCTGTCAACAAACTAGCTCTGACAGCTAACCCCTGTTACTATATAGAGTACAACCCTGAAAGCCAAAATTACTCTACTACCCTTACTAATACACCACACCACAACAAATCAATCTAGCAATCAAAATACCAAAAGCTTCACTTTTTCATCTCTCATCTCACTCAAGTCAGTCCCTTCCGATGCAAATTGATGCCTAAGTCTCTTCACTTTTAATTTTTCCTGGATATGCAAGGAAACCTTCTGCAGAAGTTTCATACTCATTATGTCCACCATATGGAGTCTCATAAATCCTTTCTCCAGTCTCTCCATATCTTTCCAACCAAGCTGGATGCCTCTCCAAGAAAGGATCAATAGCTGTTACTAAAAATTGAAGGGATGGACATACTCTTCTTGGCCACCACTCTTCCACTAGATCATAAGCTTGAAACTCATCCAAGGGAGATAAGAAGCTGAAGGTTCCTGAAGCGTTAACAATTTCCTGAGCAATGAAGGCCATTTCAGAGTGAGGACCAACATTCTCCTCTTCATTCACTGCAACTGGACTGCAACATTTCAAATACTGAGAGAATAGCTTAGTATAGGTCAGAGAGAGGTTCAGAGGCAAGTGGAGCAGATGCAGAGCCAGATGCAGAGCCAGGTGCAGGCTGAGGTGCAGACCCAGGTGCAGGCCCAGGTGCAGGCTCAGGTGCAGAGCATATTGGAGGAACAGTTTGAGCAGCGCATGCAACAATACTTGGCTACCATGAATTTGCAACCACATCAACCTAATAGCGGTAATGCTTCTGACTCATCAGTCGATCAATTCCTTAGGTGAAGTGGCAGTGGCGGTAGCAGTAGCGGCAGCTCTCATGGTCGATAAACATTCATTTTATTTGGCATGTAATAAAAAAAACATATTTTGTTTCCCTTTCCCTTTCCCTTCCCTTTTCCCCAAGCGAAACAGTTCCCTTTCCCCTTTTCCCCTTTCCCTTTCCCTTTTCCCGTTTTGCTTTTGGTTGTTAGATACAGTTTCTTTCCCTTTATTTGATGTTCAAACAAAACACTTTCCCTTTCCCCTTTTCCCCTTTCCCTTTCCCCTTACCCCTTTCCCTTTCCCTTTACCCATTTCCTGTTTTGCTTGATTTGGATGGTTGTTTCAAGCGAAACAGGTAGTTTGTATTTCTTTGTATGTTGGAATTTGTTTAAAACAGGTTTGACATGTTTACATGTGGTTTAATAATAAAACAACATTTTTTTTTAAAATTCGATAGGATTACGACGGAAATTTCCGTTTAAAAAATAAAAAAAAAAATAAACCTCATTACCGATGGAAATATCCGTCGGCAAATAATAAAAAAATAAAAAAATAAAGCTTATTACCGACGGAAATATCCGTCGGTAAATAATAAAAAAATAAAACTCATTACCGACGAAAATATCCGTCAGATATGGTTTAGATTTTCACGGCATTTCCGCCGGTAAAATTTAAGGTTTCCGACGGATATAACCGTCGGTAATGAGTTTTATTATTTTATTATTTTAATATTTACCGACGGAAATTTCTCGCTTCAGAATCCTCCTGTAGTCTGCAAACCTACTTCTGCTTATCACTGTCGACTGACCCATTTTCGGGCGGAATTTTTGGTTTTCCGATTGACAATCCTGGCCTAATTACCGATCGACCAATTCCGTCAATTACCGACGACTAATTCCGCTTCAGATTACCAACCAATTATTACCGACGGAACTGACGGACAAAATCCGGGTAATCACCAATTACCGACGGAAATGGGCAATTACCGACGGAAATTTCCGTCGGTAAAAGGCCTGTTTCTAGTAGTGTAAGGATTCTTGTCTGACAGCTAAGGAGTCAGATTGAACAACTGAAGGTTCAACCTTAACCTCTTCTTGTTTCTCAACCTTCATTAGCTCTCCCAAAGTATAAACCCTTTTTACTTCAGGCCTAATACATCTACTACTCTCTCCCTCTTCAATTTCTATCTCCTGTCCAAATAGCTTAATCTTAGTTGTTTGACTCCTAACATCATCATCATCATCCTTCTTAGCTTTCCCTCTATCATTTGATATTTCTCTCAATCTCTCCTGCTCTCTCTCAATCATTCCTAGTCTCTCCTCCTCCCAATATCTTTTTCTTTTCTCTCTCTCTCTCAATTAAATCTCCTTATTTGGATCATCACTTAAGATCTGATCCACTTCCTGAACCAACTCATTATCAGTTTGTATTCTGTATGACAAAAACTCTCTTTCAAATCTTTCCTCACTTGTCTCTATAAGTTTGGGACTCTTGAAAACCAGCTTCTTAGCTGTTTTAGACATTTTACTAGGACTAAACTTGGAAAGAAACCTACCCATTCAACCAAAGAAAGATTGAGTATGATTAAACCTTAACTGATTCATTCCTTTTATAAGCAAAAATTGATTCTTAGTCATTCTAGTTGTGATGATTATTCAAACTAGACTTGGCTGTCAAAAGGGATAATTACTGTCAGGATGATCTAACAACTATGAAATTTTATGTATGATGAATCGTGCAAATCAAGATTTTTGGAACTTGATACTCACATACATCATATATTTTGGCCGACTTTATCCTCTGAAAATTCGCTTGGTGTACGGAATTAATTTCCTTGTTTTAGGGAAGTTATTTTGAAAAAGCAAGTGGGGGACAAAAATAACGGTTCATGAACAGTTACCCCCTTAAATGCAATTCCAATCGTTATCTTTCCCCACGACTTTTAGCCGTTTAAAGATTAACCTGGTTTCATTCCCTCTATCTTTAATCTTTCAAATCTTGATTAAATCTCTATAATCTCGATTTTTCTCTCTTAATTTTCAATCTCAAAATACTCTGTTTACCGTCAATTCTCAAAAACCCTAGAATCTTTCTGACAGCAATGGCATACAAGGATGCCCATGGATACTTCATCAGACCTGAATTTTATGATCACAAAGTTGGATCCCTAATTCAAACTCTCCTCGATGCCAATAATCTCTGCAAAATGATGGAAGCTCAACTCCCCATCTATGAAATTCTGTGCAGAGAGATTTACTTGAAAGGTGCAAGAATGGATAATGGATCAATTAAGGTGAACATTAAAGGAACAGAATTCCTTGTGACCCCTGAGATTGTCGCTAAAGTTTATGACGTTCCAATAAAAGATGGAAGTGTTAGCAACACTTGGGATAGGAAAAGCAAAAGACTGGAGCCATTCTACAAGAAATTCTTCAACCAACCCAAATGTGACTACAAATATGTGCAGGACAAACCAATTGATAAAGGTACACTTGACCTCTTTAAATCTACATTGATGGATGTTGTTATCAAAGGCTTTGATGGGAAACAATCATCCTTTGATCAAATCAGTCCCAATTAGTGGAAACAAGCCTTCGAAGTTTGACAAATAAGGATATAAACCGGAGTGTAGCCCTACTTTATAATTTCCAACTTGCCTCCTCCATCTCACCCTGGAAATTTAAGAAACAAACTCCCAAGATGAACAAATTTAGATTTATGAGTGGTATCCTTCACCATTTGATCCCTAATCTAAACCCTCCCCTGAATAATAAGTGGCTTCAAACCACTGATCTGTCCAACTTCTCAAACATTCTTTTTTTCCTTTCCCAGTTATCTTCTTCTCAGAACTAGCCAACTTCTTGATTCTTTTGACAGTCTTCTCTCCTATGACAGGTTCCCTTATGACAACTCCTTTGTCATGTCTTCTCTTTGTTCTTTTATCTTCTCCCATGCCCACCAAGTCTTGCCACATCTTCATCTCCTTATCTTTCTTCTCCTTCAATTTTCTAGTGAATTCCTGAAGATCTCCAAACCCTTCTTTCCTTTTAGCCTGAAAGTACTCAGGCTAAAGCTCCTTGTTCTTGACAGATCAGTGGATTGAAGCCACTTATTATTCAAAGGAAAGGAAATTCAGATGGAAGATGATTCTGACAGTGAAGAAACCAAATCTGATCACATATTTAGAGACATTGATGAATTTGATGGAGGAGAAGAAGAAGGTGACATCCATATGGTTGATGAGGAAGAGAAACAATTTCAGGAAGTTATTGCAAGATCTCTGGCTGAGGCAGCTCAAAGAAAAACCAGCAGTTCATCTCTAATGCCTAAGGTCACTCCATTCTCCGACTAGCCTAAGACTTCTCAACCATCAACTGAGGTACAATTTGACCAATCTCTCTTAGTAAATACTTTTACTAGGAAAAGAAAGACTGATAAGAGTGCTCCCCTCTCAAAAATACTTAAACCTAACACTTCTCCACCTTCACCACCCCAAGAACAGTCAAGTTCTTCACACATTTCAATAGCTGAGGGCATACTGAATTTAAATCCTTCCAAACCAAGCTCTAATAAAGCTAGTGTTGAAAAAGATAGGGGGAACACCTCAGAGTCTATAGGAGATGACCATGGGGTAAGGGGGAACAAAGGTGCACTTTCTCCTGCACTCAATAGCTAAGATTATCCCTCCTAAACCCACTGATATCCCAAGCTCCTCTCAATAATCATTTGTCCCATCACATATCCTTAAAGCCATTACAGGCTTAACTCTAGAAGGATCAAGTGACATGTATCTTGCTGCCCTCTTATACCTTAGGCAAGTTTTGACAGAAGAGGATACCTTGACTGCCATAGAAGCTATAAGGGTACATGATGCTACTAGAAAAGAAAGTATTCTTGATGATACCATGAAAGAATCCATCCTCCTTCCTCCATTCCTGAAAGTGAGTATATACATGAGTCACCACTCAATGAAGGTTTTCAAGCTACTGGTGAAGACCCTCCCTCAACCAAACCCTACCTCTGTTGACATTGATAGCACTACTTACCACCAAGAACCCCGAATTCTTGACTGTGATATTGATTTCTCTTTTCAATCAGTCATAAATGCCCACTTAAGGTTCAAAGGGATTTCTCATTTTCCTGAAAATGCAAACCCTCACCTAATAGAAATACCTTGGCTGTTGACAAAGAATGCAATTATAATTCATGCAAGGAATTTGGCAGGCATCATAATGTTTGGATATGAAGAATGGAAGAAATACAGAGTAGCTCTCCCTTCATCCTTCTTCCATACGGCCCTAGATTGCCTAAGTTCATGGATATATCCACCATAATTGACTGGGAAGTCTTGTTTTCACAATTTCTATCTGGCAACATCAATGAATGTATCTACATGCCTTCAAAGCTTGTGTATGCTCTGTGTGTAGACTTATCCAAGGAATTATACTGGAGAATGTGCAGCAACAAGTTAAGAATCATGGCTGTTATTGCAAAGGATCACCTCGACAAAGGATGTTTCCTTCAAAGAAATCCTCGGATCCCCTCCAATTATTCCTCCCAATTCAAGATCCCAACAACTTGACTTTCCAACCAACTTCAATCCTTCAGACTATGTCTTTCCCTACTATGTAACCATCACTGACATGCAAAAGTTCACCAGAAAAATGATCACAAAGATGAGGCACATGATGGAAGAAGCTGTGCTTGCAAAGTCAAATGGGAAGAATTCCAAAGGAAAATCAAAAGAATCTGATGAAGATGCAATCAATCTTGAAAAGGGAGCTTACAAGCTTGCTGCAAAAGGCATAGTTTCTAGTGATGATGAAGAAGATCATACTCAGAAGCAAGTGCCTCCACCTACCACCTCAACTGTCCACTATGTCACAACAATGATCCCTCATCATCCATCTCAACCATCCTCAGCTATTCAAGCAAACCCCTTCTTCTCTAACCTTTTTGCAGGTTCAAAAAGTTCAATCGCAAGAGGAAATAAAGCATCAAAGTGGGGGAACTTAAAGCTGCTTGATGATCAAGAACCCCTGTCCAGATCTGAACTCAAAACTAGAGAGGATGCAACTTTTAAATATGATGATGCTATGAGCTGGGAATGGAACAATGAAATGTATTTCAGAGGAGTGGAACCAAAGATAAGAAAGGAGCTGGAATTTGAAAGAAATCAACTCCTGAATGATAGAAGGGAAAGAGAGGAAGACTCTGACTAAGTCTTATGGTTAAGTCATTTTATTGCCTTCTTGAAATTTTTTTTGTTTAAACAATTTTTTATGATTTTTTTCTATGTCTGGATAATGCTTGTGTTTGGTTAAGTACTTTTGATTAAATCAAGAAGATGTAATTTCTCTTCATTGGTGCATTCAAATAATAAGTATTCTTGCAGGTCTTATTTTCCTAGATATCTTCCTTTACCACAAAAGGTGAAATTGTTAGGACCTAACTATATTTCAACATAGCTAAGTGGTTTTGACAAAGGAACATATCTAAGAACATGGTTTATATCAAAAGACCTCTGACAGTAAAGAACTGTTAGACAACAATGATCAATGTCAACCCCATAAATCACAACCTGCTCATTTCTGGATCAAGGCTTCTAATCAAGAAATGCTTATTATGTCATAAGGTTTATGATCAAACCAATAGCCATGTGAAATAATCCAGTTAAAATCTTTAACTAGATTAACTGTATACCTTGACAATACTGACAGTAATGATTTGAATCACATTGATCAAAGAATAAATTACATGAGTTATTCCATTACACTCATAGAGATCATTCATACACAAAGATGCAAATCAACTCATCTACTCAACCTAGATCTGACAGTGAAGAATGCTTGATCCAACAGCTAAGACTCAACATCAAAGATTTATCATCCTGACAACAAAGATCTTCAGTACCAACAGCTGTGTGTAAATCCATTGATATCAGAGATGTCCTATGATGCTCTGTCATCTCTTCTAGAAGATCTTCATGATAAAACTGCAAACATCAACTTGTGGAGTTTCCAGTCAAAGACAAAGCACCGCGTAGCAACCGCTTTCAACCACCCAAGTTGCTGCCTTGTCTCCTCAACGGCTCTTTTGTGGCCTATATAAGCAAGGCTCCTGGAATGATCTCCTAACCCCTTTTATAACCTTACAACCCTTCTTAACATCCTTTACCATTCCATTATAACCCTTTTTAAATCCCTGCAAACCTGTGAATAAATACCAAACAATTTTAGTTATAAACCGTAGACACTTCGAGACTACTTCAAGTGTATAATCCAAAAACTTGTAAACACTTAAGACTGCACTTTAAGTGTATAATCTGTAATTTGCTTAGTAAGAAGCAAGCCCTAATTGACTGTACTAATTAGGAAGAGGGAGTTAAAGGAACTTGCCTTCTCAATCATTGTAATTCTTAACGCGACCTAGATTATAGTTGATTGAGCTCACTTGTCAAGATTGACAGTGGGGGTGGACGTAGGAGGAGTGAACTCTGAACCACCTTAAAATCCTTGTGTCTATATTGGTATTTATCACACACAAGCACACACATACCTACACACACTTACACTAATCACCTTGTATATTATTTATTCCGCTGCAAATTATTCTCTTATTATTTAATCAGCACATATTCGACGCCCAAGAACTAATCTTAGTCAAAGCTTAACCGCCATCTCAAGCTTAATCAAGTATCTCATCTTAGTTAATCAAGTAAACAGGGCATTTCAACTTCAATTTCATTAAAAAACATATATATATTTCCTAGTTAAAACATGTCTCCAAGTCATATCAGAGGGATTTCCAAGACTCGATGTTCTCAATTAAAAGGATTTATGTCCAAGTCAAACAAGAAGCTACACAACAAAGAATGTGATCAAGGTTTCATGAGAATTCAGTCCAAACAAAATTTAGCTAAGAAGGAGATTACAACTCATTGCTCATAGCATATACTGTATACCTCAAAAGCAACTAAAAATGAGGCTACAACTCATTGCTTATAACATATAGCTCTTATACTATACCTAAAACTACAAGAATACTAGAACAAATTATATATATGGCAAAATTTTAGCTTTATATAAATCAAGTTTCTTCTTCCTGTCTCTCACCAACCACCTTTCTCTCTATCTCTCTCTCTCTTTCTCTCTCTCCATCCCAACGTCTCGTGTTACAATAGGGTCCATGGGAGATAGCGGGTCCCCAAAGATTCCGGACATTTTCACACATGTTGTGAAGGTACCGGATAAAGTTCCCAACGATGAGACCCAAGTTCATCAGGTTCTTGAAATGGGAGAACTGAAAGACGAGAATTCTCTATCGATGCCTTTTTTGTTATCGTTTAGAAATCTCACCTACAGTGTGAAGCTTGGTCGAAAGATATCAATTTATTGGGTATTCCAGGACCTCCATCGCATATACACAACTGCATGGATCCCAACTAAGGCAACTAAGCTTTATGATACACAAGTCCTATTAAATGATGTATCTGGAGAGGCAAGAGACGGAGAGATTCTTGCAATTCTCAGGTAAAAGCGAGCTGATCAGGGAAAACTACATTACTTGATGCCTTGGCTAACCGAATAGCCAAGAAAAGTTT